>VYZR01034751.1:0-14595 GCA_013400675.1 Oxylabes madagascariensis
AAAAAAAAAATAATGGCCATGTGAGTTTTATAATTAATTAGTAATTACCCTACAAATTTTGAAGTAAGCAGTAAAGAATTGTGGTGCTGGAAAAAAAAATAAGGCACTTAAATCATGGGGGGTTTTATCTCTTGCTCCAAGATTTGGATGCAGTGACATGTTACAAGAAAATAAGTATTTGCATGTTGTCGAAATCTGGCAGATCAAATTGTAAAAATTTTGTTATATATCAAGCATTTCCCCCCCCCCCTTTACAAGCATAAAAATTTGNGCATAACTCTGAAGTCATATTTCCTATACTGTTCCAGTAATTCCTATTCCATGTTAGAGAAACTTGTTAGGCCAAAGACAAAATAGTAGGCGAGACGGCGCAGGGCATGAAATGAACATATGTTCTCTGTTAGCCTTTTTTAACATCAACAGTATGCAGTTGTTTTCAGAATAAGAAGTTATTCGAATATTTGCATAAAAATACCTGAACTTCTGAAAATCGCTTCCAAGTACATATTGCAGTTCAAACGATGGAAGATTCTTTTTTGTTTGTTTTAAAAAATACTGAGCTGTGCATTGGTAAACTTTCTGTTCAGTTGTACCATTTTAACACATCGGGTCAAATTCACTGCTCAATTTCAATTTTCAGAATAAATAGTGTTTGCAGTAATCAAATTGGCTTCTGTTTTCAATCTAACTTACCAGTTCTTCATGAAATGCTATGTCGTTTTATGTCCTGTGTCAGTTCACATTCTGGTCCACCTTTTTCAATATTTTGGTGGACCCTGAAATCTGTGTGATGTAACAATTGTCATTTTCATTAGCAAAAAAGTTGTATGATCTGTGCCTTTTTTATATCTTGGCAGGTAGGAATATTATATTTGGATGCAGAAATCAGGGAAGATGAGTTGGTAACACTAAATGTAAAATATATGTAGCAATCCTTGTCAGACGTTAGTACTTTATAGACAAGTGCATGCTTTCCATAATTTTTTCCTTACATAAACATTCAGTTAGGCAGTTATAAGAATAGGAAATTTATTTTGCACTGAAGATTTGGCAAATAGTGTTATTGAAAAAGGGGTGTAATTTTTTTCTTTGTAGGCAGTACGGAAGCTTTTTTTTTAAAAAAAGAAAACTAAAAAAAAAAAAAAAATCTTTCCATTGTGGAAAACTAAAAAACTCATTGTTACTGAGGGAACAAGTGTAACATGTTCACAAGCTAGTAATGTGTGCCTGCTGTTTGGCCAGATGACCAGCCTAAAGCATTGATGGTTTTCATCCTCCTAAAATTTTTGAATTGCTTATTTTAATTTGGGGGCTATTTCAGGAGAGGTAAGAAGAAAGTCACCACATGTCATGCCCTGGCAAGTACAGACAGATACAGTATTTGAAAATATTGAAGGTGAAACAAAAGTTCTTCATATTTTGAGCTGCAAGGTCCTAATTCCCAGCCGATATGAAGGTGTCAGAATTTGATCCAAAGTGCAGCTGTGCACCAGGGAAGGGTGGGAAGCGGTGGGAGGAGCTGTGCTTTCCTTCATTTCTGATCACACATTCAACTTACTGGGCACAACTGCATAAGGACCTTCGTTTTAGTCCATTTTTGTTCAGATTACTCCAGAAGGAGAGCCACTGTTTATGTACAGAATTGTACAAACTTGACCTTGCCTCTGATGTATTTTGTGAGTTTTGTTTCTTTGCTTTCTTCATTCTTTTTTTTCCTTGCATACAGGTGAGCATACTAAAACTGGCAACGAACTGCACATGATTTAACAAATATAAAAATGTCTTAAAAAGTATTGCCAAACATTAATGTTGATTTCTAGTTATTTATTTTGGGAATGTATAGTATTTGAAAACAGAAATTGGTACCTTGCACACATCATCTGTAAGCTGTTTGGTTTAAAATACTGTAGATAATTAACCAAGGTAGACTGACCTTGTAATGTAACTGCTCTTGGGCAATATTCTCTGTACATATTAGCTACAACAGATTGGATTTTATGTTGACATTTGTTTGGTTATAGTGCAATATATTTTGTATGCAAGCAGTTTCAATAAAGTTTGATCTTCCTCTGCTAACTGATGTTGATGCAATCCTTATGAATGATTGCTTTAAAAAAATCTCAACTGACAGAAAGTAGAAAATACTTCTTTGTTTAGACTTTACCTGTAGCCATTGTTTATTTACACATTTTAGAAAAGTCTCAACTATTACCACATTTCAAAAATACAGCACAAAATGCTCAAGAAGACACAGTCTCCTCATGGATTGGTACAGTACCTGTTGAGTGGTCACACTTCATGCACTCATTTCTCACATCCAGTGCTTGAGTTCACTAAGGTGCTAACCCGGGTAAATGTGAAATCACTAAACCACACTCTGACAAATTGGTTGCATTCCATTTCCAAGCGGGTTTTGAGGGTTATGACCTTTTTCAGTATTTGTGTACTTAACATATATCCCTTTCAGTTCATATTCCAGTGATTTTAAATGTTATTAAATTTCGACAGATTAACCTGTGAATCTAAATGTACACTTTTTATTTTGAAAAGTCATGTTGTTACAAAACTTGAAAGTGCAACAAATGTCTGATGCTTGAGTTCAGGTCCGTCCTATTACTATTATAAAGTATGGTCTAATTAATTAAAATTATTTTTAAAATAAAGTTCTTTGAAAGAGTAAGAGGTATTTGTGAATCATGCCAAAGTCTAAATTCAGTAAGGTTAAGCTCAAAGCTTATGAATTAACAAATGCTTAAAAAAGTAGAAAGTCTGTGTTTCTGTTGTTTACTGAATGCATTTTTGTTAATGATGGTGGGAGTTAAGATTTTCAGAGTTGTTATTAAAACTTTGTCAAGGAAAAAAAATCTCTTTATTCAGCTTTTTTTAAGCAGATAAAAATCTCTTTATGAGCACTCATGAGTTCCAGAAGATACTAGGTTTAGTTTTGGAAATACAGAAGTTACTTGAATCAATTACTGATGAGCTTTTTCAGCCCTTCTTTGTCCCTGATATCAAATATTGTGTACCATGTACCATCGAGTGCCGTGAGTATGGGGCTGAGTGTAGACCCTGCTCCTTCCTATGAGTACTTACTGTGAAATGCAGCTTATTTTCCTGAACTGCAGTGTTTCCCTGCAAAACCCTTCAGTATTGAATATTAAAAGGGAAAATTTTAGCTTCCACTGAGTATTCCTCACTGGAATTCCTCATTTCAGGAGTCCTGCTGTACAGTTCTGCTAAGTTCTCTGCTAATCTGCAAAAGATGCGTGTCAAATATTTTTATGCTGTGTATTGTTAAAGGCTTTATTTCCAGAAGCAGCAAGACTTGCAGTGGAATACCTCTGTTAAGGGGTGGGGGAGATGGGTTGCTGGTTCTAGTGGCTACTTAAAAGAATTTTTTAAAAAGCTTTCTTAAAAAGCTTCAAGGCTGAGCTTGTTTCCACAGTAGTGTGTACTAAGCTTGTTCGTCATTCACTTGAACTTACCAGATTTTCATCCTAAAAGATGCTAGTCAAAGAGTCTTTTCCCAATATCCATGAAAATTGGGGTGGCTGGGATGTTTGCAGTGTTAAAGGTATTAAGGCAGCTTAATTCATGTTAGGAAAGGTGAGGTTAGACCTGAGCTCGGTGTTCTGAATGGATTCCACTTGGATCACGAGGCTCTCCTTGCCAGAGGTCCATTAGACTTAAGCTCAGTGTGAGTTTCACCTCGTATTTTTATGCTGTGATTTACAGAAACAGCTCCTCACTCTTCGGCAGGGTGAGTCTTTGGCAGAGGACTGTGGATCTTTTGCCTGCATCAAGGGTGAATCTGCTTTTCCATGAACAATTTTTTAAAAGGCACCGCACATCTGTCACTTGTGCTTTCACAGTTACCAAGGTCATTCATCTCAAACAGTTTAACAGAGAAATAATTGCTGTTAAACCTGGATGAGTCAGTTTGCCATAATTATTCTTTTTTTTTTTACATTGTTTAAAAATTACAATAGACTTTAAAGCAGTAATTTTTGTGTGCTTTGAGTACTGTATGGAATTGGATTATAAGAAAGAGCAACAATCATAGGTAATTTGTGTATCTACTGAAAATTCAGTTGGAGCATGTGTTTACTCACAGTTTTGCACTGAATTTAGGAGACTGGTTTCCAATAAAAGCAGTTAATTTAAAGCAAAAAATCATGGATCACATGGATGTAGTCTATAAATGCTAAGAACTTGACTGTTGCAGAAATGGTGTAGCAAATATTAGGTGTGGTTTGAGTTTTGGATGTGCTTTTTTGCCTGGTGCACTCAGGCTGAGCCTCAGGTGCAGACTACAGCTACAGCAAGAGAAATCAATGCTCCTAAATGTAGTAAAATCAATTAAGTGTTCTGTATAAAATGGGCAATTTTCTGTGATTCTTAGCAGCCTGAGAAGTCCCGTGTCAGAAATGCATCACACTGTCTGGGGTGTTCCATTGGATAAATCAGCGTGGAAAATCTCACTTTCATGTAAATCATACGCTTCAGAAAAGGCAGGCTTGGGGATTAGACATGTCCAAAAATCTCCTTCATGGAACTGCTGAGAGTGGCTGAGTCTAGTCTGGGTGGAGAGTGAAACAATGAAACTGAGGATAACTGGTGTTGCTTATTTAAGCAAGCTAGTGCTGCATACAAATGAGCTTAAAGAGACCCACCCTTTAAACTCATTTTGCAATTAGCTGAAATGAGGGGGAAAAAAATAGTGAATATATAACTTTTTTCAGGCTCACTTATCAGTTCAGATGGCTGTTGTAGTAACTGCAACTGCTTTAGGCAGCTCATCTGTTAGGGGAACTGCTGATTTGATGGCATCTGCATTTACTTTAGGTTTCTGTATATTTTAAAAACACTGCTCCCAGTCTATTCAGAGCCTTTTCTTAATAAAAGGAACATAAGTGGTAGAATCCTAGAATGGTTAGAAGGGATCTTTAAGGTCATCTAGTTCAATCTCTGCCTTGGGCAGGGACACCTTTCCATAGACCAAGTGTCCAGAGCTCCATCCAGCCTGGCCTGGAATGCCTCCAGGCACAGGGCACCTACAGCTTCTCTGGGCACCCTGTGCCAGGGCCTCCCCACCCTCGCTGGACAGAACTTCAACTTTAGTCTAATTTGAACCTCTTCTTGTTTAAAACTGTTAACTCTTTGTCCTACTGCACAGGCCCTGCTTCCCCATCCTTCTGGTGTAGCCCTTTTAGGTACTGGGTAATGTGTCCCCAGAGCCTTCTCCAGGCTGAACCACGCCTGGTCTCTCAGCTTCTTCAGAAGTTCATTCTTCAGTCTTCAGAGCTGAGCTGTTCCAGGCCTGTGGTCGCCTTCATGAGCCTCTGGACAAGCATGAAAAGGTCCATGTCCTTCATAAGGAGAGAACTTGTGGTTTAACTGCAGCCAGCAGCAGCAGGTAGCTGCTCACTCACTCACTGCCCTCTTCCCCCTCCCTCCTCCCACTGGGGATGGGAATCAGGGCAAACAAAAGAGTAAAAACCGTGGTTTGATACAAGAATAGTTTAATAACTGAAAGNAATTTGTGTATCTACTGAAAATTCAGTTGGAGCATGTGTTTACTCACAGTTTTGCACTGAATTTAGGAGACTGGTTTCCAATAAAAGCAGTTAATTTAAAGCAAAAAATCATGGATCACATGGATGTAGTCTATAAATGCTAAGAACTTGACTGTTGCAGAAATGGTGTAGCAAATATTAGGTGTGGTTTGAGTTTTGGATGTGCTTTTTTGCCTGGTGCACTCAGGCTGAGCCTCAGGTGCAGACTACAGCTACAGCAAGAGAAATCAATGCTCCTAAATGTAGTAAAATCAATTAAGTGTTCTGTATAAAATGGGCAATTTTCTGTGATTCTTAGCAGCCTGAGAAGTCCCGTGTCAGAAATGCATCACACTGTCTGGGGTGTTCCATTGGATAAATCAGCGTGGAAAATCTCACTTTCATGTAAATCATACGCTTCAGAAAAGGCAGGCTTGGGGATTAGACATGTCCAAAAATCTCCTTCATGGAACTGCTGAGAGTGGCTGAGTCTAGTCTGGGTGGAGAGTGAAACAATGAAACTGAGGATAACTGGTGTTGCTTATTTAAGCAAGCTAGTGCTGCATACAAATGAGCTTAAAGAGACCCACCCTTTAAACTCATTTTGCAATTAGCTGAAATGAGGGGGAAAAAAATAGTGAATATATAACTTTTTTCAGGCTCACTTATCAGTTCAGATGGCTGTTGTAGTAACTGCAACTGCTTTAGGCAGCTCATCTGTTAGGGGAACTGCTGATTTGATGGCATCTGCATTTACTTTAGGTTTCTGTATATTTTAAAAACACTGCTCCCAGTCTATTCAGAGCCTTTTCTTAATAAAAGGAACATAAGTGGTAGAATCCTAGAATGGTTAGAAGGGATCTTTAAGGTCATCTAGTTCAATCTCTGCCTTGGGCAGGAACACCTTTCCATAGACCAAGTGTCCAGAGCTCCATCCAGCCTGGCCTGGAATGCCTCCAGGCACAGGGCACCTACAGCTTCTCTGGGCACCCTGTGCCAGGGCCTCCCCACCCTCGCTGGACAGAACTTCAACTTTAGTCTAATTTGAACCTCTTCTTGTTTAAAACTGTTAACTCTTTGTCCTACTGCACAGGCCCTGCTTCCCCATCCTTCTGGTGTAGCCCTTTTAGGTACCGGGTAATGTGTCCCCAGAGCCTTCTCCAGGCTGAACCACGCCTGGTCTCTCAGCTTCTTCAGAAGTTCATTCTTCAGTCTTCAGAGCTGAGCTGTTCCAGGCCTGTGGTCGCCTTCATGAGCCTCTGGACAAGCATGAAAAGGTCCATGTCCTTCATAAGGAGAGAACTTGTGGTTTAACTGCAGCCAGCAGCAGCAGGTAGCTGCTCACTCACTCACTGCCCTCTTCCCCCTCCCTCCTCCCACTGGGGATGGGAATCAGGGCAAACAAAAGAGTAAAAACCGTGGTTTGATACAAGAATAGTTTAATAACTGAAAGATAATAGAGTACAATAATAATAATTGTAATGAAAAGGAGCGAGAGATGCAATCCAAGAAGAACAAGGGCTGCACAATGCAATTGCTCAATGCACTGACCAATGCCCAGCCCATCCTGGGCAGTGTTTGGCATCTCTCTGCCAGCTGCAGTTTATACACTGGGTGTGCTGTGATGTGGAATATCCCTTTGGCCAGCCCAGGTCCTGGCCATGCTCCCTCCTGGTTTCTGCTGCACCTCCTCCATACCAGAGCTTGGGAACTCAAAAGTCCTTGATTGAGAGCAAGAACTGCTTAGCAGCAGCTAAACATCAGTGTGTTACCAGCATTATTCTCATCCTAAACCCANGTTCTGTATAAAATGGGCAATTTTCTGTGATTCTTAGCAGCCTGAGAAGTCCCGTGTCAGAAATGCATCACACTGTCTGGGGTGTTCCATTGGATAAATCAGCGTGGAAAATCTCACTTTCATGTAAATCATACGCTTCAGAAAAGGCAGGCTTGGGGATTAGACATGTCCAAAAATCTCCTTCATGGAACTGCTGAGAGTGGCTGAGTCTAGTCTGGGTGGAGAGTGAAACAATGAAACTGAGGATAACTGGTGTTGCTTATTTAAGCAAGCTAGTGCTGCATACAAATGAGCTTAAAGAGACCCACCCTTTAAACTCATTTTGCAATTAGCTGAAATGAGGGGGAAAAAAATAGTGAATATATAACTTTTTTCAGGCTCACTTATCAGTTCAGATGGCTGTTGTAGTAACTGCAACTGCTTTAGGCAGCTCATCTGTTAGGGGAACTGCTGATTTGATGGCATCTGCATTTACTTTAGGTTTCTGTATATTTTAAAAACACTGCTCCCAGTCTATTCAGAGCCTTTTCTTAATAAAAGGAACATAAGTGGTAGAATCCTAGAATGGTTAGAAGGGATCTTTAAGGTCATCTAGTTCAATCTCTGCCTTGGGCAGGAACACCTTTCCATAGACCAAGTGTCCAGAGCTCCATCCAGCCTGGCCTGGAATGCCTCCAGGCACAGGGCACCTACAGCTTCTCTGGGCACCCTGTGCCAGGGCCTCCCCACCCTCGTTGGACAGAACTTCAACTTTAGTCTAATTTGAACCTCTTCTTGTTTAAAACTGTTAACTCTTTGTCCTACTGCACAGGCCCTGCTTCCCCATCCTTCTGGTGTAGCCCTTTTAGGTACCGGGTAATGTGTCCCCAGAGCCTTCTCCAGGCTGAACCACGCCTGTTCTCTCAGCTTCTTCAGAAGTTCATTCTTCAGTCTTCAGAGCTGAGCTGTTCCAGGCCTGTGGTCGCCTTCATGAGCCTCTGGACAAGCATGAAAAGGTCCATGTCCTTCATAAGGAGAGAACTTGTGGTTTAACTGCAGCCAGCAGCAGCAGGTAGCTGCTCACTCACTCACTGCCCTCTTCCCCCTCCCTCCTCCCACTGGGGATGGGAATCAGGGCAAACAAAAGAGTAAAAACCGTGGTTTGATACAAGAATAGTTTAATAACTGAAAGGTAATAGAGTTCAATAATAATTGTAATGAAAAGGAGCGAGAGATGCAATCCAAGAGGAACAAGGGCTGCACAATGCAATTGCTCAATGCACTGACCAATGCCCAGCCCATCCTGGGCAGTGTTTGGCATCTCTCTGCCAGCTGCAGTTTATACACTGGGTGTGCTGTGATGTGGAATATCCCTTTGGCCAGCCCAGGTCCTGGCCATGCTCCCTCCTGGTTTCTGCTGCACCTCCTCCATACCAGAGCTTGGGAACTCAAAAGTCCTTGATTGAGAGCAAGAACTGCTTAGCAGCAGCTAAACATCAGTGTGTTACCAGCATTATTCTCATCCTAAACCCATGGCACAGCACTGTGCCAGCTACAAAGAAGAAAATCCAACTCTATCCCAGCTGAAATCAGGCCAGATGTCCAGAGCTGGTTGCAGTACAGCAGGTGGGGTCTGAAGAGAGGGGAGTAGAGGGGNATGTAGTCTATAAATGCTAAGAACTTGACTGTTGCAGAAATGGTGTAGCAAATATTAGGTGTGGTTTGAGTTTTGGATGTGCTTTTTTGCCTGGTGCACTCAGGCTGAGCCTCAGGTGCAGACTACAGCTACAGCAAGAGAAATCAATGCTCCTAAATGTAGTAAAATCAATTAAGTGTTCTGTATAAAATGGGCAATTTTCTGTGATTCTTAGCAGCCTGAGAAGTCCCGTGTCAGAAATGCATCACACTGTCTGGGGTGTTCCATTGGATAAATCAGCGTGGAAAATCTCACTTTCATGTAAATCATACGCTTCAGAAAAGGCAGGCTTGGGGATTAGACATGTCCAAAAATCTCCTTCATGGAACTGCTGAGAGTGGCTGAGTCTAGTCTGGGTGGAGAGTGAAACAATGAAACTGAGGATAACTGGTGTTGCTTATTTAAGCAAGCTAGTGCTGCATACAAATGAGCTTAAAGAGACCCACCCTTTAAACTCATTTTGCAATTAGCTGAAATGAGGGGGAAAAAAATAGTGAATATATAACTTTTTTCAGGCTCACTTATCAGTTCAGATGGCTGTTGTAGTAACTGCAACTGCTTTAGGCAGCTCATCTGTTAGGGGAACTGCTGATTTGATGGCATCTGCATTTACTTTAGGTTTCTGTATATTTTAAAAACACTGCTCCCAGTCTATTCAGAGCCTTTTCTTAATAAAAGGAACATAAGTGGTAGAATCCTAGAATGGTTAGAAGGGATCTTTAAGGTCATCTAGTTCAATCTCTGCCTTGGGCAGGAACACCTTTCCATAGACCAAGTGTCCAGAGCTCCATCCAGCCTGGCCTGGAATGCCTCCAGGCACAGGGCACCTACAGCTTCTCTGGGCACCCTGTGCCAGGGCCTCCCCACCCTCGCTGGACAGAACTTCAACTTTAGTCTAATTTGAACCTCTTCTTGTTTAAAACTGTTAACTCTTTGTCCTACTGCACAGGCCCTGCTTCCCCATCCTTCTGGTGTAGCCCTTTTAGGTACCGGGTAATGTGTCCCCAGAGCCTTCTCCAGGCTGAACCACGCCTGTTCTCTCAGCTTCTTCAGAAGTTCATTCTTCAGTCTTCAGAGCTGAGCTGTTCCAGGCCTGTGGTCGCCTTCATGAGCCTCTGGACAAGCATGAAAAGGTCCTTGTCCTTCATATGGGGGGAACTTGTGGTTTAACTGCAGCCAGCAGCAGCAGGTAGCTGCTCACTCACTCACTGCCCTCTTCCCCCTCCATCCTCCCACTGGGGATGGGAATCAGGGCAAACAAAAGAGTAAAAACCGTGGTTTGATACAAGAATAGTTTAATAACTGAAAGATAATAGAGTACAATAATAATAATTGTAATGAAAAGGAGCGAGAGATGCAATCCAAGAAGAACAAGGGCTGCACAATGCAATTGCTCAATGCACTGACCAATGCCCAGCCCATCCTGGGCAGTGTTTGGCATCTCTCTGCCAGCTGCAGTTTATACACTGGGTGTGCTGTGATGTGGAATATCCCTTTGGCCAGCCCAGGTCCTGGCCATGCTCCCTCCTGGTTTCTGCTGCACCTCCTCCATACCAGAGCTTGGGAACTCAAAAGTCCTTGATTGAGAGCAAGAACTGCTTAGCAGCAGCTAAACATCAGTGTGTTACCAGCATTATTCTCATCCTAAACCCATGGCACAGCACTGTGCCAGCTACAAAGAAGAAAATCCAACTCTATCCCAGCTGAAATCAGGCCAGATGTCCAGAGCTGGTTGCAGTACAGCAGGTGGGGTCTGAAGAGAGGGGAGTAGAGGGGCAGAATCACCTCCCTGGACCTGCTGGACGTGTTCCCTCTGAGGCAATCCAGGGTAGAAATGGCTTTTGGGGTCTCAGAAAGATGCGTGTCAGATCTGTGCTTCAAGCGCGCAAATATTTGGTGAAGCAACACCTAATTAATTCACCTTTCATGGGTTAGTGAGAAGCTCTGATTTAAGCATTCTGACTGAACTTTTTGATTTGAGAGGAGTGTATTTGGAACTCTTACCTATTACCTGCTCTGCCCAGTTAGGTGATGTTTCTGTGTTGTACACTGGAGTGTGACTGGTAAGAGTATGAACTTGTTTTTAACTTGGTGAATTAGAAGACTTGGGAGGCTTTCCAAGCAGGGGCTGATTTCTCCCAAAACACACTGAGCTTTTTCTGGCCCCTCTGTTTCCCCCTCCTGTTGGTTCACCTGAGCTGGGGGTGGTGACTGTGACGTGCTTTGGTTCCACGGTTGTCGGGGCTGGTCTGCCGTTGCTGCACCCTGGGAGCTGCCCATGCCCTGCTCCAGCAGGGCTGGAGGAGACAGCAAAAGAAGTAAGTCATGGCAAGAACAAGAATTTTCTCTTCATCTTGTTTTCCTTCGCCCTTGTTTTCCCAATTTGTCATGAATGGTATGAAATTTTAGTGTGTGTCTTGGAAAACGTGATTCCTGTCCTCTTAAAAATAATTTCACATTATCAAAGTAGTTTCTCCGTGGGAGAGAACATGTTTGTATATTCCTCTGTAGCCCAGGCACTTCTGAGGGCAGGGAAGCTTTCCTCACTGAGGAGTGCAGAAGGAGCTGACCCTTCAAAGGGTCCGTGTGAATATCAAATATCCATGTGAAACGCAGTCAGTCTTTTCCTGTACAGCACTTCAGAAAATGGGGTTCTCCCCTCCCCAGTACTAACAAATTGTCTCTAGGTTCAAGCTGTCTTTACAACCCAGTGGTAATAATTGAAAAAAAGCCCTTTTTAGAGTAAAACAGGAGGGGCAGGCAAAGTGAAATACAGCATCTGGAAAGCAGTCATCAGGGGCTGCTTGGGGGTACAAAACCCAGTTTAAACCTGATGCTAAATTACTGTGAATCACATGGGGATTTCTAAACGTATTTTCATCAATAATACCATTTGAACCACCTTTTAAAAATGTTATCCAAAGCTCTTCGTGTGCTCCAATTGTGAAAAGAGTGAAGAATTCAATGAGCTAAACTAGAATTCAGTTTTAAGCTTTCAAAAATTACTCATTCTTCATTCTTGATTCTGTTCATTGAACTCTGATTAAAATTTTTAGTTAAAAATTGTCTTTTTAAGTGCCAGGTGTCCAGCTCTGGGACACTTCAGAAGGGTAATATTTTGGCTAGTCTTTGTTAACAAGATGCCTTCCTTTAAATTCCCTTTAAATAAGTTCTTCAAAATCATTTATTGCCAATATATACACATATATTTACAATGGGTTTTGGCCTCTTGCAAAAAAGGCAGTCCTGCTCTGTGCAGCAATCAACTGTCAGGGTTGCTGTAATCCATAAATATGAAATTAAGATCAATAATTTGTTTTATGCAGGACCCTGTGTCTATTATTGCTCTTGGTTTTATTGCAGTAATGCTGCCCTGTGGCACCTGTCGAGCGTGGGTCCTCATGGTCCTGCTCCTGCTTTGGAGCATCCATTCCCGTGAGTATTGCCAGGACAAAAACACTCCCAAAGAAGCAAGTACTCTCACTAGCAAGCAGGTTCTCTTGTCTTGGAAATGATTGGAAAATACTGAGAAATATTGCAAGCAATTACTTCAGATTGGATTGATCCATTCTGAGACTTAAATAGAGCAATTTTTTTTTTTTCTGGCAACTATAGTTTCTATTTCTATTGTGCATCTGTACAAGAAATAAATGCTGCTTGTTTCATCCCTGTCAGTGCAACTTGCTTTTATTTCAGTTGATCATAGATTTTTCTCTTTTTTTCCCCCAATTATAGATTCTTCTATTTCTCCCCCACTTGGACTGTTTTTTCAGCATTCTATTAAAGGTGTTCTCACAGTCTGTTGAGAATTGATGTATTTGCTTATTACGGCAGATGACTCAAAGTAATTGGAAAGGGTTTTGTCTGATTACTTGCACTAACAGAAGTTAAGTTTGGTCATCTGGCATGTATAAAAGATCCATCCAAACATGTTTGCATTGGATCCTTAATGCCTTGAGAAACCAGAGCTCAGAGGCTGTTCAGCCCTTGGTGAAAGGCTGGCAGTTCCTGTCTCATTGTAAAAGGCTTCCAGAGTGGGTGTGAGCTCTAACATAGATACGAATGTGTAACTGCAGCAATGGCCATTAAACCTCTGGAAATGGCTTGTGTCTCTTTAAAGCCTCACATGAGAGGGTTTCAGATCACTGTTACCACACTGAATGTTGGAAACCTCATCTCATGACCTTCCCATGAAGTCCTTACAAAGTCTTTAAATTTTCTGTTCTGTCTTGTTTGCCAGCAGGGAGAGGGAGCCCATGACATGACTGTCAGTGTGAGCTTTGGTGGTCACATCTCTGTTACATGATAGTTTCAGATTATCTGTCATGACAGTACCTTCAATTCTCTCTACTCTGTTCTTTTTTTTACCCCCAAGGGAGTTTTGTATGGCACAGAAGAGGCAAGTTGTGCCCCAGGACAAGTAATTTCCTAATTCCCCTAATTTATGCTCCCGATGCTGTTAGCTGAAGATTATCCAAAAGACTGAAGTTGTTCAATACTTAGATTTTGGTTAGGCTGTGATCTCACTTCTGTTCACAAGGACTCTAACACTGTGAAATGGCTTTCAGCATCGCTGAAAAGCTTTCAAAGTGGTGATGGTGTAAGTTCCTCTCATGGAGAGAAAAAAGGCAAGCAGCTGGGAATACTGGCTCTCTTTTTTTTTTCCCCCTCATTGGGGAGTGGTTGATTGCCAGTGGAGTCCCACTGTGATTTGCACTTTGGTGTAAAGAAAAACAGATGTAGGGAGGCAGCGAGGTTTACTGATCCCATATTTTTTTAGAACAGTGTAAATGAAAAGGTGATTGGGAAGTCCCAGAGTAAGGAATCAGTAGCTTCTGTGTAAACACTGCAGTACCTCTGTATTTAGGGATGTTCTGCTCTTTTCCATGCAACTGCAGCAGGTCAGTGTCTGAAACAAGAAGCTGGGATAGATGCGTGTTTGGTTGTGTCTGATGAAGGTGCCTTTCACCACGTTTCTGTGTTTTAATTGGAGTCTGATCTTTAAAAAGCTGAAAGTTCTTCTTGTGTGCCTGGCAGAAATATAACTGTAAATGCAGCAAAGCGTCTTCATGTAACCTGCACCTCATAGGTGAGCAGCAGGGCTTTTTATCCTTGACAATTTCCACCTGAATGGATTCTTTAATTTAAATTTTACAGCTTTAGTTCTTTACTCATTGTGGTTCATGAAGCAATTTAAAGCAATATAAGTGAATACAACAGAAAGACACCTGTGCTTAACCTTGCTAGCCAGCAGCAGACACGGTTCCTGATGACTGTAAATGCCTTCCTAATGAGTGATAATCAGTATGAAAATGTCATTGCTTTAATTAATTACGGACAGTTTTCATGGTAATGAGCTAATCATGATGAACTTTCAGTGCTTGCAGCACCGATTCAGCCTGGTTCAGAGCAGGGTGCAGAGGCACCCAGCAAACCCAACATGACAATGAAAGGTGTCTTCGAATCCTTCCTGAGCTTCTTCAGACCAATGAGTGAGTGTCACTTCAGCACTGCAGCGTTGTTTCTCTCTTCCCTTCCCACTTCTGCCTCGCTTCCACCCTCCCTCC
>VYZR01034763.1:34657-63916 GCA_013400675.1 Oxylabes madagascariensis
AAAAAAAAAAAAAAAAAAAGGTTCACTTCAGAATAGTCTCGTACACAAGCTGACAGTGAGTTTGCCAGCAGCTGGGAGCTGGAGTCAGTGCTGTGTGGTTTTTGTGAGCAGCTTTGATGTGAACAGCAACACACGTAGCTCCTGAGTCACATAATGAAGCTTCAGTGCTTGAAGGCAAGGAGGGCAGAGCAAGCCACACCTTTGACATTTTGCCCATACCCCGGCTCCTCACAACAAAACGTCCCTGGCTGTGCAGTCACTGCTTGGAAAGGTTTTCAAAACTTCCTGATGCAGCCACAGAGTATCTGAGACAGGCTCAACCTAGACAGCACATTCCCTTCATTCTCCAATGGCAAATTCAAAGTGATGACCTGCAATGTGATTCACCTTCAAACTTCTCCCCAGATTTGTCAACTCTGAGAAAACTACACAGCATTAGGCACAGATCTTACTGTAATTAAAATATGTCTCAAGATAAATAGGCCATATTACTGAGAGATGGAATAGGGACAAATGAAAAAAGAACCATAAAGCAATTGTCTGAAAATGTGAACAAAAGAGAAGTTGCTTTATGACAGCTCTCTCTTACCTGGAAGTAACATTTTGGGGAGACAAAAGTTCTTTCTTCTTCAAGGCTTCGCTGTTCAAACACAGAAGTATAACTTACTAATTCATTATTCTGAGTCTGATCAGTAAGAAAACAACCTACCAGCTTATTTATGTGCTTTAGAAAGCTAATTTTGCTCCAGAAGTCTGTTAGAGAAATAGTTATTTCATTTTCACAGCTGTTAGAGCTCGTTCAAAGACATGCATATGCTGAACTCTCTATTTAACCTTAGATGAGAAGGAAGGTTTTAACAAGCATTTCTGAATGAAAACCATATGTCTGTCCTTCGCATATTTAAAATACAGCAACTGATGAACAATACTCACCATGCTGCAAAGCAACTTCAGCGAAGAACAGTTGCTCCAGCACTACTAGGAAAGAGCACAACACTAAACTCTAATTGAAGAAACCACATAATAATATTTTCTGTCTTGAGTAAAGATTATTCTGAGCCCTACTTAGATCCCAAGTGGATGACAGGGTTTGGTGGCCAAGTCTCACATAGCTGTTGATAGTTTTACTTCCAAGGGGGGTAAAATGTAAAAGAAAATAGGCATGTAGAAGACATTTGCCACACTTGCAAAGTAGCAACCTTTTAACCACATATCCTAGTTAGGAACAGCTGAATAACAGTATTTAGAGCCAAGGAACTAAAGAATTCATAGATTAAATTCATATTCCAGTTGAGTTATTTCAATAAATAATAAATGGAAATTTAAGAAGCTGAAGGCTGATTGTACTGTGGAAGTCCAAGTCCGAGATAAGGCACAAACTGCTATGGGTGGATAACGGTCAAAATTCTCCTTTGTATGTTGATTTAAGTTCTAGAAACAGCAGGTATATTGACTTGGAAGCATAAAAACAGAAGCCTGATTGATTTTTATTACAAAAATACACTTAACTACTTTTTCCCTTTGCAGCGCTCCTAGTGATACCTCTTCAATTCAGTACCTCTGCTACTACTTTGTAAATTCAATGAAGCAGCAAAAGAGTCCCAGATATCAGCCTAAAAAAGAGTTGGGTAACCAAAAGTATCTTCTGTTAATATAAGTAAGTCTGGATCTGCATAAAATCATGGCCTTCAAACATTTTCTCTGGTAAAAGATAAATTAAGATAGTCATACTTCCCTCAGGCCCATTTTAATTAAGCAAGAATCCTCAAGGATAAATGAACAAAATTAGCTCAGTTTGGTGCAGCTTTTAACTACATAGTGAACTCCACTGATAGGTGGGAGTTACACCAAGAAAGACACTTCCAGAGGGGATCTGGGTGGGATCACACAGTGGTCAGAAGAGATTCTTGAGACCTTGAAAGAGATTCAAATAGTCCTGCAGTACATTTTCAAGTGAAAAATCTAGACTCAAACGTCACAAGGTACATCTGCCAGCAGAACCTGATTTTTAGATTCTTCACTATATCCCAGAAAGAAAAAGGGAGAGAGACTCCCAAATGTACAGCTGCATGGTAGCTACAATTTTCTTAGACTGAACGTAGGCATACTGTGACATACAAAGTGCTCTTCACTTCAGGGAGACTTTACATAAATACAAATACACACAACAGTGACATCCTTAATTCCATGGCATGCAAGACTCAACTCCACTTGCATCTCTGTGCCTGTAACAGAGAACTTGCAGATAGATCAATCATGAAAAATGTGCATAATGCATTTTTTTCATGCATTTTATTGGCACTGTCTTCACGATTAACTGAATGCATTTGGGCCTTATTTTCAACCACAGCTGCACTGACTTAAGTAAAGATTGACTTCAAACCCATCTAGTCAAATGCTGACAAAAGCCTGTAAAATATGTTTTTTTTGGTTTAGCTAACATGGACTGGGAATACACAGTAAACCAAAGCTAAGCATGAGTAAGACCCTCTTACATTGAAATAAAATTGTCTGCATTGCGAATGCTTAAGTTATTTTAGAATCCTGCTCCAGTTGAATCAGCCTCACTTTCCCATCTAGATGAGGCCCCCCGTTTCAAAGGTTCGTCTTTTTGCTTCTTGGGTACAAAGTAGTTCTGTGGGTTGGTAAAAACTCTGATGAGCGATTCTGAGGCAATTGCAGGCCATGAGATTCTTTGGGGAAAAGATCTGTTAAGTACCTCCCCCAAAAAATAAAAGAAACTAACCTTTTGTTCTATTTAAAAGAAAACAGTTTCTAAACTGTAGATGAACCTCTTATCTGGTAAATCTCAAAATCCATTAAATGGCTTGGAAAACAGCAGTGCAGGGGAGGAAGGTGTTATAAATCATCTAGAAAAAGAAATATAGACCCCCAAGTCCATCTCATCCATGCTGGGCAGAGTACACAGAAGGTTTTCTGGCTATTGAGAAATGCCTTTTTTTCTTTTACACTTTTATACAGGTAATCACCACTGTATGCACTTTATCAGTCCAGTATCACCGGAGGGGAGTTGCAAGGGAAGAGGGGGGCAGAGGGAGAAAGAAAGAGCTGCCAGCCCTGGGCTGCAGCTCAGCCAATGCTTGATTGCAGGTATAAACATTACACGCTGCATCAGCAAAGCTGGGGAGAGTGAGCCATAAACCTCCCAGGAGGGGCTTTACAAGGAAGGCTGACAATGCAAGTTCAGAGTCACTGCGTTATTTGGAGACATCCTGAGCAGCTAAAAATACATTGCAGCCTTTAGGAAGAAAGCAAAGGGGAAATATCTCTCCTTCCAGTGGAAAGGGGTGGGGGCAAAGGAAGGAGAGAAAAGGTTATGAAAACCCCCAAGGAAACTGTAGCTTGGGGAAATCCAACACGTGTGGAAGCAAGCAGGTAAACCACCTGTGCTGCCAGTTGTAACAGTGAGATCCTGATGCTTGAAATGACTTTAAATGCAGGAAATATTGTAGCCAGGGGCTTGGTCTAATCATCATTGTGCTATCACCTTTAATAACTTGTCTCTGCCTGAGCAGATCCAGTGCTCACATAGCAGCTATTAAAACTAAATTGCCCTCATTAATAGAATTTCCACATTCCTTCTGTTCATGTATCCCAGTGTGCTCTACCAACAAACACTGAGCTTTACTGTAAGAGCTGACAGCAGGAAAATATCCCCATTTTATGTCATGTGACAGATGCAAAGGACTCATGAAGTTGAGGCTTGAACACGTCATCTAGAACTGTCCAGTCTAAGACCTCAATCACTCTGGGAACTCAGGTGAGGACTCAGAACAGTGATGGGTTTTCATTTCACTTGAATGAGAAGTGCTCTGCTCAGCAGAGAGGTGCTCTGCTCAGTAAAGGCAGGGGAGATGTCACAGGTGGCATTTCATATTCAGGGTGTGTGAATACCTCAGAATGTTGCTGTGAGAATAGACCTTGATTATACCTATCAAGTGAGATTATGTAAATTTAGACTAAATTATCTGCATTATTTTAAACAGCTCTATGATGGAGGATGAAGGTACTGAATAGGCTACAAACATAACCAAGTAAATGGGGTTGGTAATTCCCCTGAGCAGAGATTCTGCAATGCCATAACCGCTACAGAGGGACGAACTGCATCTTGATATAAAATGTAATTCAGAATGCGGCTCATGTTGGAACATTGTCCTGGAAATAAGTTCAGAGCAGTTCTGGGTGCCAGGAGGAGTTGCTGCCTCTGCCATAGATGTTATATGACCCCGAATAAATTACTCAGACTTCCATTTTATCACTCTATGCCATAAGGATGACACACATCTCAAAGGTGTTTAAAGAATTAACTCCTTAATATTTGTAGAATGATTTGTGAGCCCTCTCCAGGCGGTGCTGTGAAGGGCAGACTGCAGACATTGTGGCTTTCAGATTTTAACTATGATAAGGAATGCTTCTGCAGGAATGTGCTGCTAGAAAACTTTACACAGCTGTTAATCCCCAAAGGCTCTGATTTGCAGAATGAAGTCCAGAATGTATAAGCAGTTGGGTTGTGAATAAAAGTGACCTTTTACACACATTCTCAAGCTTTCACTACTGAAAAACTATGGAGCATCACATATACTTCAAGTACAATAGGAAATCATGCTCCCACACGGCCAGCAAGCTCAGAAATGAGGCAAAAGGACTTCTAATAAAGAAAAAAAAGGCTAACTGGCAAGCAGGACCCAGATTTTGGAGCATAAAGGTCTTCGTACTACAAGACTGATGCCTTTGCAGAAGAAGAAAGTGCAATAGCAAGCACAAGGTGAGAGGCCTCCATTTGCAGAAGCAATAAATTTAATGAAGATCCAAACTGACAATCTGAATACACATCTAGCTTTGTCTATTCTCTTTCCTGCCTGTATCATTTCCTTGGGGGAGATTTCAGCTCTTGTTCACCTCTATCGTGATTCCCTTGAAGTCTCAGCTGTTCTAGGGAAAGTAAATAGGGTTTAAAATTAATTATCAATTAAAATGAGGTTAATCAGCACTGGGCTTGTCATCTATTATCCTTGTAAGTGAGACAATCCTGTCCTCCTGCAAAACCCCTAGAAGGAGCAAGGCCAATAAGACTCAGCCACAAAGCCTGGTCCCTCGTGACCTTTGCTATGTTTAGGAAGAACAGCTAAAATAAGCTCTAATCCTCAGCCAGGCCAAACACTGCTGAGAACAACTATCTTTAACCCTTTTGATGCCCTGTGTGTGTGAAGCGTCTGGACTGCAGGACATGTTTATTATCCCAAACTGCTTGTTGCTATGTCAGTTATTACATATTCCCTGGACAAGGCCTTCCACCATCTAAGCAGGGAAGCACTTAACTTCTTCAGAACCTTTGCCACTCCACCAGAGCATGATCACAACCCCATTGTGTTGCTCCATTCTCTGTGTCATATGTGCATTGATTTCAACAGAGCATGACCACAGAACCTCTGTGCCACTCCACCAGATCATGTCATATTCTGGGCTTTTTTTTTTTTTTTATGTTCTAATGGGATGAGCTGGTTTATACAATCATTTACACAAGGCCTATTTACTTTNTACACAAGGCCTATGTTTCAAATGCCTTCCAAGGTCTTATTGTAGTGATGTCTCCATTCATGCACACAGGACTACACAGAAAACTTGCAGGAAATCCTGGCTCTGAATACACTCACATGTAATATTAAATTGTTCGAGAAGGAAGAAATCTCAGCACTGACACGTGGAATCTAAGAAACATAAAACTTCCCCAGGAGCAAAACAGATATAGAGTGTGTCTGAGTTCTGGCGTGCACAAATGACTTAGCTGTCTTTATATCCAAAAAATCTTCCTAGGAACCACCAAATTTTTATCTATCATTTCCTATATCCATAAAATGGGAAAGCATGTAACAAGATTTTTTAAAAAATCTCATTAAAGAGAGAATACCTCTGAATGCAGGATACACCTGCGTCTCAGGTTTCACACTTACACATATTTCTGTTAACCTGGGGATAGGCACAGATGTGTGATAGAATGTGTTGTGCCAGTGCTGCTCCAGAGGCATCCATGCCTAATAATCCCTGTGAGTCCTCCAAGATTTTCCTAGAATTTTACAGCTGTAACAAACATGGAGAAGGAAACTTTCAGAGGCACAAATATGAATAGAAAGAACTCAAATCCTACTAACTTGAAAAGAAATCTTGAGCACTTTGCTACCCTTTGCACGTTTAAATTCTCACAGAATTGGTTTTAGACCGCAGACCTTTAACACTGGGTTAGAAAACAGCACTCATTTTTTCTGAGTCTGGGCATTGCCTGGTCTTCCTTGAATTCAAAGTCAAACAGAATAGAAAGATATTTATCCCTTCTTTAGGATCTCTTTGACCTCAGTTTTCACCTGGGTTTTTTCTGTTCCTATTTTAAAATAATTCAGTAGTGAGCATGTGTGTGCAGGCACTAAGCTTTGCTCTCAAAATATGTGCTTTTTTTAAAAAAAAACAACTAACCACAAGTACAATTTTTTTAAATCTTCCTCTGCGAGTTGTTAAGGGAGAAGTTCAGCTGGTGCTGCCCTAATGGGCTTTATGCAAAGAGTTTCCTGCCAAGAAGTGCCACAGAGCTCCAGCCTTTGCCTTTGCTAAGGGTTGCTGTGCCTCTAGAAATAAACGGAGTCGAACTGTATGATCTGGAGAACAGCATAACAGATGATGCAAAAGCAAGGGATCCCAAGACTGGAAAATCCGTACAGAGGTGGAGGTGGCCCCTGTTTGTGGATAGGAGATGCTACAGAGAGGCCCTGAGGAAGTGAGGGTCCATGAGGGAGGGTACACACAGATACGGAGTCAATGAACGGGATGGGAAAGTTCTCTGGGTTCCTTCCATACAGTCTTCTCACCCTTATGTAAGGATGGAAAAGACAGAACAGAAAGAAAGCAAATACGGTTGTGGTGAGGAGGCTTCATGTGAGAACCAAACCTGTGCAAAACCTCACGTGAAAATGTTTGCCTGCTGCAACTACTTTGACATAGATATCCACATATAACGGTTGGAGAAAAGTCTTCTTTTGGGCTATTTTATTTTTTAAAGCAAACTTGTACTTAAGAGAAACCTTGGCATGATAACATAGGGTTACATGATATGAAAGAATTAGACTTCGTGGGTATTTACAGTGAAGAAGTTCTAAAGAGCCCAGGACAGCAGCGTTAATGGTTTCCCAGAGGCGGGTTACTCAAATATCAGATTCCCATCTAACACCAGCTGAGGGGTAGGTTTTGCCTGGGCCACTGTAGGACACATAAAGTAGGTTGCTTCATGAATTTCTGCTGAAGACTATCTATTTTTGCAACTCTTTCGGTGAGTAGCGGCTATCACAGGCAGTGACCCCACCTGGCTGTGTCACTGGAGCCAGAGCTGGACTCTGGCTCTTTTTAGAGCAGGTATTACTAAAGTTATGTGATAAAAGTTAATTTATTGTTTCTCTTTTAGAACAATAAGGTGTGGAAATAGGTCCACACTGATGCATAGTCTGCTCAATATCAGCAAACAGACATTCATTTCCTTCAGGGCACCCAAAAGTGAACCTTAAAATCTGCCTTCACAGGCAGAACCATATAAGCCCTTTCTAAAGATGTCAGCTAAATGCTGCTGGTCTGGGAAACACGAGGGCTGGGAGGCAGATGTGCACTCTTGGAATCCCACTGTGACTTGGATTTCTGTATCCAGTTACTGTCTCAACAAAGACATTTGTAAAATGAAGCTGTCTTCACCCTCCCCTTTCTCTCTTGCTGCATTACTGGTATCTATTTTTGGTTGGGCTTTTTTTAAGTGTTCCACTTCGAACATTTTGCTGCGTTCTTTGCCACAGTGCTCAAGACCTCTGCGCTCAGGATGCAGTGCCTTTGTCCCGACTGCTTTCACTGAAAGCTGGAATCCAAAAGGGTTTTCCTTGACTTATAAATTCCACTCTTTTCAGTTTTAGTAAACTTTGTAAACTCTGACCTGGTTGCTTTTATTCCATGTCATCTTTTGTACAGACCAAATATTATATCGCTTTATTTATTCTAGTCCAGTTAAAATGGTAACACTCCTGCCCTCCTTACACATGTGCACATGGACACAGATCTATTTCCATTGGTATAATGCTGAAAAATTACACCCACAAATGTTTCTGAAGAGAAACTCTGAAGAGTCTGTAACACAATAATATTTGCAGTGTAGACTGGACACAAAATGAGTAATTTATAAGGAAAATCTGCATCCTTATCAATCAGTTTTATCTGTAGAAAACCTCCATGCAGACAAAACCCATGGAGCAGAACAGAGCTGAGGGACACCACTGGGCTGCCCCTCCACTGACCCTGGATGGCTGTTGGCTGTGTCTGGGATGCGGCATGGAATGCCCTCTAGTGATGCCATGTTCCTATCTTTGGAAAGACATTTTTGCATCCTGCCTGGCTTTTGAGATCTCTGGACAAAAGAGCAGCATTAGCCTCAGCAAGGCAAAGCAGTTCAAAGCAAGAGGGATGACACCACCAGCTCCTCAGCCTTGGAAACAAGAGGCACTGGGCACATGTCACCTGGCTGCTGCACATCCTGCTTTGCTGACAGGGTTGCAGGCTGCAGGAGCCTCACACAGAACACATCTCTGATGGAATATTTCTGTGACAGGTATTTAACAGGAAGAAGGGAGACTGAGGGAAGGGTGGACTGAGTCCTCTGACTGTCTCTGCCAGACAATCTTTTCTGGGAAGGTGGATTTTAAAGATGGGACTCTAATGGGCAAGAATGGAAGAGCAGGAGAAACAAGCATGGGTAAGAAGGTTGTGGATGATATTACACGAGAGAGAAAGCAATGACTCAGTGCTTCAGTGGTCAGTGGAGCACAGGATCTAACTCCAAACTGCCTTAATCTTTGAGGAATATACATACACAATGCTGTGATTTCTACCTGTTTAGCACACTTCTAACTTCCATTAGATAGGTGAGATTTCCATGCACTGTAACCTGCCAATAGAAGGACTTGGCTCATGTAGAAACCCATTTTCATACTCCTCATGAACCCTGTGACCAGGGCCTCCACCTGATCCAGGAAAAGCAGCAGCAACTAGGACAAGGCTCATCCTCCAGCACAGAAGAGAAGCAGCATTGAAATATTATGGAAAGCGAGTAGGAGGCATTACTCAAAGACTTTCTGCAGCACACTGATGTCTGTGCAGATGCTGTCATTTCCCAGCAGCTAGGCAGGTATCCTTCACCAGACTTCCCTAAGGATACTCAGGCACTCCCAAACTGAGCTGTGGCTGTCAGCACCAACTTTAATAGACACTAATTTCTTCTAATTGTTAAGGCTCACAGGGCACTTACCATACTGTAAGTGTGGGAAGTCAGGCCAAATTAGAGGCAGCCATGCCTATCTTCATTTTTAGCTGAATATTTTCCTTCCAAGAGGCTTTAGAACAGCTTAGAAGAGCCAGGGCCAAAGGGGATGGAGCATGCCCTTGCCTGACTGGCCCGGCTCCATGGCAATTACTGGATTCCACAAGAGGTCAGTGACAATCTGTGTCCTGTGCCAGGACGCAGCCGCGCGGCTGCTGCCTCTGCTCTGGCACCAGAAGAAGGCTGGTTGTGCCAGGCACAGAGCAGAAGATGACTTCCTGAAAGGCAGGCTACAGCCAAGTGTCCAGCTGCGCTGCCTTCAAAATGCATGGAAAACATGGAGCATTGCAAAAATGCTGTGAAGGATGGCAATTAAAACTCTCATCTACACACGAAGTAGGATTAAGTCTGTTTTAAGATACTCTGGTCAAAGAAGATATGTATGTGCAGGCTTGCATTGAAATAATTGTCAGAAGAAATCAAAATAGATTTTTGTTAGTTTAGTTCAAAGTGCAAGTAGACAAGCCCTTGCTTTTGGAAACACAGTAGAAGAAACAAACTTGCCTCTGATGAAGATAAGAAGTAAATATTTTGATTGCTCAGGATCCTACTAAACTAGAAGGATCCATCAGGTCTGAAATCCATCAAACAAAATCTCTTACATCGTACAAATAAAGGCAAAAATCTTGGTGACATCCATAATTTTTTTTGAAACATCAAACAAGAGCACAAGACTGATAGCCCAGCAACACTGCTGCTGCTGTCAGCAACTCATTTAATCAATGGAGATGTTAATCCTAATAATGTCCCGGACTCCATTTAATTTTGATTACATCATTGTTTTTCCTCAGTCAAATTGTGCACTGCTCAGGTTTACAAATAAGTGCTTTCTGTTTGATATTGTCTTTCTCCACCTTGAATCTTCTGTCACTTACACTTTTGCTTGGCTTGTAAATTATGTGGCTGAGATTTGAGAAGCTGAAGCCTCATCTGCTCTGACACTGAAGATCCACTGGTACATTTAATTTTCAATAGCCACTTGCCCCAGACGCCTGGTTAAGATTCTGCCCATGGATAGTGTTCACAGCATGGCTGTTCCATCATCACCTTCTTTCCCCTAGACATTGGTGCATTTCAGTGACACTATCAAACATGAAATACTGCTATTCTTGGCACATATTCTATTTTTGTTCTTTTAGGTCTAAAATTTACACAGCTCCTTTACTTTAACACTAATAACCAAGCTGAATTGCAGTGCAAGCCAATAGGGAAAATAGCTCTAGTCCTTGTATAATAAGGAAAAAATTAAATTATTTGGTATCTTAGCTGTTCAGCAGCTTCTATGAAAGCAAAGTCACTCGTTATTTGAAGCACAGTAGGCAATTCCTTTCAGAAGACAAGTGGCGAGTTATTGCTGGTGAAATGATAACTATTCTTTAAGGGTCAGCAGCTCTTCTAGGACCCTGCCCAGCCCTCTCCACCTGCCATGAAATGGATTTTAAAACAGAAGATATAAAAATCCAGTAATTTGTCTGGCTTGTATGACTAAATTTATCCTCCAACATAAACAAATGGGTATGCTAAATACAAGCTGAATGTGCCCAGAAGAGATGAAAAACTTATAAAAAAATTAAAATAAGAGCAAATGGCAAAATGGAAAAACTAGCAAATACAGCATTTAAAATAGCTCCTGTGGTGATTGCAAGGCTTGAAAACCACTTGAACACAGCCAGCACGTTTATCACCTCTGAAGAAGCAATCTTGTGAAACCCAGGTCTGGTAGGTTTTTAATAGCAGATTGCTGAGTGGTTTAAACATCAGTTCAGTAATTAAAAGTCCAATTGTTCTATATAAGAGCAGATTAAGAGTATTTCCATACTTGCTGCTTTGCTTCTAAAGTCAGAAGGATGACAACACCATTAAAACCAGGTGCTATTGCAACAACCTTCCTAGATTTCACTTGGACTTAAAAATTTATATCTGTTTATGTTAAAATTACGTTAATAACTTCTCAGTTTTGCTAAAGACACATAAAACTTATATGTGATTTCCCAACACACAAGAACATTTGGAAGTGGTCCCAAGGCTGAAATTCTGTCTAATTGCCTTTGCGGCAGGGTTCATCCTTCTTACTCAGGTCTATAACTAATTTATTATGTGTCTTATGTCTGAGCTTGTCAGCACTTTAATTATATCCTAAAGAATCAGTTCATCTGTCCTGGCAAACCACTGCTGTCCATGCTGCTGGTATTGGGACACAGAACACTTGTAGCTTAACAGTATAAAACCAGCAAGGCCAGGGCAAATGAGCCTGGGGATGGGCTGCAGCTTCCTGAGAGCCAGGGCTGTGCCATCCAAATGGAGCAGGAGCTCCAGCCTCTGCCGCCTCCTCCAGCATTCTGGAATAACCTGGGACCTGAGCCTTCAGCTTAGGCAATGGCTCAGCCAGCCAGGAAAACTCACTCCTGGCCATCACCCTGAGCACTGTACTCAACAGGTTTAAAACATTCAGGCTCACCAGAATTCATGTGGTGCAGGCAGAGAGAAAAGCTCGAGAGGGACTCTGCAAGGGCAAGCAGTACCAGGACAATGGGGATTGGCTTTAAGCTGTCAGAGGGTAGTTTAGACGGGATATTGGGAAGAAATTGTTCTCTGTGAGGGTGGTGGGGCCCTGGCACATGTTGCCCAGAGAAGCTGTGGCTGCCCACCCTGGAAGTGTCCAAGGCCAGGTTGGAGCAACCTGGGATAGTGGAAGGTGTCTCTGCCCATGGCAGGGGGTGGAATGAGATGAGCTTTAAGCTCCCTTCCATCCCAAACCATTCCATGATAGTTTGAGTCTGACATATTCCTTTAAGTTTCTTTATCTGATCTTTTAGTATTAGACAGTTATATTTCAGCCACTCAACCTAGATTTGATTGCAGTAACTTGTAGTTGTTTAAAGCTTGTAATTCAGGTTCATAACAAAGGGCAGCTTTGGGGTCTGGAGAATCATGTACAAGGCAATTTCATTTGAATAAATTTTCAGTGGCTTCAACAGCACAATTTAAATCATAAATGTAATTTTGAAGAATTATTCTTGTTTGGTTTTTTTTAGCTTTTCAGCAGTAAATATTTTACTTCACTTTTGACAGTTTTGTACTTTATGCAGAGATAGGGTCAATTTGTTCATTACAGTTCAGTTTATATTAGACAGAGTAGAACACTCAGTCCAGGGCAGCACTACTTAAATTATTGCTAAATATATTATCTCTCACTCACTCTGTCTTTTAAGCATTTAGTAATTTAGTTTCTAATAGTGTCATGTCACTGCTGCTATGGACTTGTACATTTTCAGAATAAACAGACTCACATTTTGCTCGAAGAGTTGGACCCACACATATTCTTGCCCCTCTCTTCCATGGAAGCATTGAGAGTGTAGAGAGGATCTGTATATTTGGGTTTGGATGATGTGATCTACTGGAGAAAAAGGAAGTGGGCATTCCTCCTTCAGGTGGAATTTTCTAGGTAGGCACATGCATGCAGGAACAGACTCAAAGATGTGCTTTGCCACAGAAACTTCCATACACATAGCAGCATGGGAGCTTTGAACAGCTCTCACAGCCTGAGAGTGGCTTAGAGAAAGCAGTTCTGGAGAGTTCAATGTCTATGCCAATAAAGCCACTGGTTGAGCTGGTCTTTTTAATGCTTTGTGTGCCTTGGAACATGCTTTTACTGCAGGCAGGAGTGTATCTTTGAAGGCAGCAAAGCTTTTGGATTGGCACAGTTACAGGGCTGGGTGAATTCTAACATCCTGGAAAATCCCTTTTAAATGCCAGACTAGGATTTGGATCATATCCAAGCATTTGCAGCAGGCACAGCACAACAGCTTTTGGAATTTAGTAGACACTTAAAACAGTACAGACACGTTCAGTAAAGCTAAGAGCACTTCAAGTTGAGCAGCACAAAATAGCCCAGGACACTAGATTAACTGTAGTAAGATCCCTATGGGGAAATGACGTGCTTGCTGCTGGGTGAACAGGGGAGGGGGAGATTGCTGAGGAAGCTGAGCCTCAGGTTCATGATAAACACACTTATCACAATATCATTTTGTCCACACTGGCTGAACAGGGATTTCTAGGAAGACTCCTTAACTCGGAGACGTTCCAGCTGTTTGCAGGGAATAATGCCCCAAGTATCCCAAGTGCTAATTGATAATGAGAGCAGAACTCATGCCCTCCTTTCTGGCTGCTGTCAGATGGCTGATCACAGAGGAGTTGCTTCAGCTTCAGGCTGCCAGCTGGTAGGAAACTTTGGGATGATCCTCTGCCATCAGGCATGGCCTGAGCAGGAACTCCTACAGCTATGAACTCATTTGGGATCTTTCCCAAAATCAATAAGCATGTAGCTAAACCTATAGCTGCAGATCTGCAGATCCCTAAACCACATCTGGCTGGCTATAAGCAGCTATAAAACTTCAAGCCAAGTCCCTCAATTACTTTCCTAAATTTAGCCTATTTACAGAAATTGAAATTAAAATTAATCCTATTTTATATTATATTTCTGGGTTCTGCAAATCATTGGTCAAATTGTGAGCAATGCAAAGCAAGCTCAGTTTTTAGTTACATATTTTAAAGCAGTCTTTGCCTGAGGAATGCCTCACCCTTGCTGTTACTTGCGGTGTTAAGCCATCATTAACTGCCTCAGTGCTTTAAAGGGATATTGTGTGGTGCACTTGGGCAACATTGGCAGGTTTTACTGGTGTCTTGCATGCATTTTTATAAGTATTTCTGAAACAGAGTGATTGAAGATGTATTTCTAAGTGCTAAGGTAGGGGTTTGTAACAAATAGTGAGTCTGAAGTTATAGGACTGTACAGCCATGCTTATTTCAAGGCCAGCTTCGCAATAAGGATGGCTGCTCTGGTTTCGGACTCCTTCCTGACATTCTGGTGTCCCCTCTATTTAATATTGTTGCATCTTGCAAGGATAACATCCAGCAGTATCCAGGTCCTTTACTTTTCTTTCCACCATCTACTCCCCAGTGGATACAATAATGTCTTTAGTCACATGCCAATCACTTCTCTCAGGTTCTTTTTGTGACCTTTTGGATATTGTAGGTGGTTTTCAAAGTGACTGTAGGAAAACTTGCATTTCTTCTCTTCTTTGATTAGACTGAAAAATGCCAGCAAAGCCTGGAAAGATTTCAGAGGGTTTGCTTCTCTAGACAGCACAGGATTTTTGGTGATCTGAGCCCTTCCCATGCTTACAACTTTAGTACAGCTACTGGGGCACTGCTGCTGCTGCTTACCTGAGATATTACCAAAAAGCCCGACTGCTTTAAGCCAGGATGCACAAACTAAAGGAAATGAGGAAGCCACAAACTTTTGTGTTTTGAATTTTGAGAGCTTTTCTTAATACTTTTTCACAAGTAGTAGAACACCAGCTATGAAGCCTCAGTTATTTGTGATATTAGTACACAAACACATTTTCAAAACACTTACTTCATAATCTGTGATAAAGTAATCAAAGAATAACACTACAGTAAAAATGAAAGGACACTTCTGTGTTCCCAGAAGATTTACACAAACTGTCTATGGAAACTCTGGTACGATGCTGGATTGTATTTAATGAAGTGTTAACCGATTTTGAGTTGTCTCTTATGCAACTCTCACATCCCTAAAAGGCTAAAATTTCATTGTTTCTGCAGCATGTAAGGGAAAGAGAAAAGCAATGTAGATGAGCAACTGATGACAAATTGAGCAATGTAAACCATTTTTTTACTGTGTTATAAAAAACCGAAAGCTCAGAATCATCATCTCAGCAGGAACAGGTCTGGTTTTCCCCAGCTTCTGGGTAAGTTTGGTTTCGTATATAATTCCAGAATGGCCCTGTGTCACTGGCCCTATGTCACAGCAAGATGCTGTGGTCCTATAAAGGATGCTGTGATGACCAGTGGCCAACGCATAATATAAAATGTACTGAATATGAGGAAAAGACCTTGACTTGGGAAATCAACCTAACTAGGAAGAGCCTTGCCCTGTTGGTAGGAAAACAGTTGCTTTTCATGCACAAGGCAGGAACTGAAGCCCACAAATGCACATGTCAAACCTCCATTTGCTGTGATACATCCCTTTGCCCATTTGCAACTTAAATTTCTGTGGCATTTATGGATACACAGGTGCCAAAAGCTCTGGCAGTATAAAAGAGAGAGTAGGGAGAGCAACTGTACTGTAATATACGGGTTGAATAAGAAATAAATGCCAGGCTTATGGGAAATCTTAGTCACAGAATATTAAAATAAACATTTGATGTGGCAATACACTTGTTCTCTTTCCCCCCGGCTCAGGTACCATGCTACAAGATGCCCTAGCTGTTCTGCTACAGCTTCTGCTCATTGAGGGGGACACTTTTTGAATTAAATATAAACACAGACTTCTCAATATTTCCTTAGAGGAGATGGGAAGCTTGAAGTCCACCAGCATGTTACCAAGCAAATGCCTTATTTTGGCCTGCACACAGCACTTGACACGTAGCCAACTGAAAATTCAGCTACTGTAATAATGATTGTCCCAGTGATTTACTTGTCTTTGCACAGACATTACAAGCTCCATAGCTTTTATCCACAAATTTTGAAAGCTTATGGTCTATTTTTTCCAGGTCATTAATAAATTTAGGATGTCAGCCTCAACAGCAAACCCTGGAATACTCAATTATTGTTTTTGTTTCACTGCAAGGTGCAGCCATTTTTAACAAGCATTTTCCTTAATGCTGCACTTTGTGATGAAACCACACAATTACCCTCCTGTTCTAAATGCTATCATATAGGTGTTATCTTTGTGTCAGAACAGTGAATATTCCAGACAATATGTAAATTAATATTATAGAGGCCTCGTCAGTATTTGTTGAAGTTCTGGTTTCAAGAGGTCGTCTGAAGATGTGGTCACAAAAAAAACCCTTTTGGTTAAACTTGGCAATCATTTAAGAAAAAGAAAATCCTGATATACCAGAAGTTTTTTCTAGCAAGGGAGGAGTAGCAGGAAATTTTCTGTGGAAAATAATATATTGAGTGGTCTGCTGTAGCATTCTTTCCTCAGAGAGTCTTCAGGGCTGTGGTTAGAAATGGGATGTTTGCAATTGCTTGTGTGACATGAAAACTCTAAACAGCTCTCAGGGCTGCTGAACATTCCCTATAAAACATGTGAGGGAGCCCCGAACTGAGTGTTCCAGGGGTCAGCCCATGCTGCCAAGTCAGAACTGTGTCCATGGAAGGGACAAACTTCTCGACTGGCTGTCTCTCTTGGGCGTCTGCCACTATGCAGCCAGTTGACAAAATTACTTTATGGGGCTTGGGACTTAAAACTGGAAGCCTCTACTTTCAAACTAAGATTAAAAAAAGCCTCCAGAGTTTTTCCCCTTTCCCTCCTAAGGAGGATTTTTAGATCCTGACTAGCATATACAAACAAAAGATGATTGATGAGTATATTCATCCTCTGCTGCTTGTTTCATTTAGTAAGCACTTGGGAATCAGAGAAAAAATGTAAACCAAAACCAATTCCTAATATTTCATGTGTGAGAGAAAAATCTTTCTGTAAAATACTCTGATAGTCCTATAAAAATGTTGTATCTGGAAAATAACAACAGCTCTTTGGGAAGGGGATTTGTTGTTGAGCTGACAGACTTCCCAAATCCTTCCTCAGAATTCATGATTCTTATCTGTAAGCCCTCAGTCAGAACCTGGAGGTACTCTGACAACTCATTCTGTTTCTAGCACAGCACTAGCAGGACGTCACCAAGGTGTGTCACCAAGCACCCTGGGGCTGCTGATGGCAGAGGTCGGCACAAGCTGACACACAGCACTTCCCTTCTCTTTAATCACATCATTAAGGAAAGGATTCCCACTGGGAAACTCTTGGTACCACGAAGACACAAGTAAAAGGTTAATTTTTATAACCAAAAAATCAATTTAGTTCTCTTAAGCTCCATCATCCTAAACTGCAAATTCTTCTCCATGTACAGGCAGTATATAACCACTCACTCACACAGAGGAGCAGCACCTAAGGTAGCTTTTGTGATGGACAGTGTTAACTGCCTCAGCAATGGATGAAATTATAACTTATTTAGTCCAAATACAGTGTCATTCTCAAAGATGCAATCCTGTTTACTTACTGCACTGGCAGCCAAGCTCTGACTGCTCCAGATGAAGCAGATTAATTCTGATGCATTCCTTCTCTCTGAATGTCACCCACTGATTGTGGCTCTGTAGCCCAAAAGCTTCACTTGTAACTCCATGAACTGTCAGAAATCATGGTATTTATTAAATCTCATTCTACATTTGACATTGGTGATAGCTTAAAGAGTAGAGTTGTATATATCACAAGGTCAGAGTGAATGATAAAACAACACACTAAGGCTGGCTGTGCTCATCTTCAATCATGTGTCACAGCAGGAAAGTGTCTCCCAGAAGGGAAGAGCAAACCAAGTGCAGGGAAGGCAGAGCTGGAAAGACCACTGCAAAACAAGCATATTCCATTTTCCCTTCAGAGGCCTCCCATCTGGAACAGCGCGGGAAGAGAAGCAGCTCCTATTGTCTGTGGCCCATGGCTGGCAGCACTGTGCCATCTGCTGATCCACACAGCTGTGTTGGAGCCTTGAAGGTAAGGCAGCCATCCATCTCTGCCCACAGCCTGCTCTGCTTTCAGCACTGCTGCAGGAGAGTCTGAAATGCAGGATCTGCTCAGCTCTGCTACACTCCAGCTGGAGCCAAAGCCAAAACCATGGGATATCAAAGCACAGCTGACCATTGCATTAGCTTCTTGGATCTCTGTCAAAAAGCTGTTCCCCAGAATTACAGCTTGAACCGTGGCAAAAAAAAAAAAAGACTGTTCGCCCTGAAGTAGCTTCCTGCAACCAACAGCAAGCGATTCTTGATATAGGCCAGCAAATTGCTGCCCGAGGGCTGCCAAGGAGCTCCCAGTCCAGCCCAGTTAACCCTTTCTCCCGAGCAGGCAGCCCCTACATTTGTGCTGGGCAATTGCTTACCTCCGACAGAGCCAGCATTCTTCCAGGAATTCTGCCCATGCCCGAGTACTGGGAGACCATGTGGCAACTCCATTCGCTGCGTGTGGCCAGCTGTACAATTCCATTATGCAAATGACAATACTGGTAATTAAAAGTGTTTATCAAGTAACCACAGAGGAATGGGGCTCTCCTCCATGACCAAGCTGCACTCCTTGTTGTGGTGGGACTATTTAATGTGCCTATCTGTTATCTTTGCTACAACTGCCTCAGGAGTTATCCAAGACTCTGGCATATCGTCATTATTTGTCTAGAATATGTCTGACCTTCACGGGCTATTGACAAAATAAGGTGTCTGGCATTGGCAATTTGGCATTTAACACCTGGAAATTAGCTCTGCAAATTCAACCTGTTTTCCCCTCTTTTCTTAAAAAAACCTTAATTTTTGAAATAGGAGCATTTCAGCTAGAAAAACAGAAGAGAATGTCTGGCCAGGTCATATGCAGAGAAGAAGCTTCTATGGGGCGTACTGTAATATTGGTATTTTCTCAGATCTGTTTCAAGAGAAAAAACCCCAAAATCCCACCAAAAAAAAAAATAAAAATCAGAGAGTGTCCACCAGCAATGTAAAGTTTAAAAAGGAGGAATAATTGAATGAAGTATTAAGACAACTATCAAATGGATTCATTTTCATGTGGGAATATATCACACCACATATTTTTCACTCAAAACCACTGCTATAAATGGACTTCAAGGTCAAAATGATGTGGAATTCATTTGAAAGTAACAACTGAAGAAAAAAAAAATGGAAGTGAGTTCAGAAATTTTAGAGCAAAGAAACCAAAGCAGGTCACCAAGCAGAGAAAGCCTGAGAGAGAGGGACCAGCTGGGGTCACTTCAGACAACTTGTATTCTGACCAGTGTCACCATTCATTCCACCAACAGAGTGACTTAACCTTACACTGGAGTAACCCAGACACCTTTGGAAGGAGGTGATATTTTACTTTACATAACTCTGAGGAACTAATTCCTATTTCTCTGATTAGCCCTGAGGTTCCAGCTGGGATTCAAACAGCTGTTTCCTGAGGAATAAGACTGCAACCTTTGAAGTTACTGTCAAGCACAACAAAAGGCTTTAAGAGTGTACAACTTACTATTTGTGACTTGGACTGCCAAAATTATTTCCTCAAAAATGTCAAAACCAATTAACAATTTGACAAAACCAAAACAAATGTAATCTTTTGATGACCCTGATAAGATTTTTCAAGACAACTTTCCAAATATCCTGCCCCCAGTTGCTAGCTCTGAAAAAATAACAACGTTCTAGAAATTATTTTTACTGTAATGAAATCATTTTACTCCTTTCTTGCTACAAATATGATCCACTATTTCCTACATTCGTTCTGAATTTCCTAGGGTGTAAGAGCAGTGACATCAGCATAACAACAAAGTTCTGCTGTTCTGAAGTGAAGACAAAATGGCACAAATGTTTTTTAAAAGTAAGTAAATTTACTGAAGACACTGATCCATGGGGATCTTGGACAGCTTCACTGGATAATACTACAAGAGCTGGGATTCCTCAAGTGTAAACAATGTGTGAGAAAATCCGAATTTCATGCCTGTGTAAAGATCCTTCACTAGTGCTGACAGTTGTTAATTGCCACCTCTGTTATTTTTTTCCCTCCGATTAGAAAACATGGTCATCAACAGAATTTAGTCAGAATTTATTGTATAATATTTTGAGGGGAGAAAAAGAAAAGGTGACAGAAAATATTGCAGTCACTTGCAACTGTTAAAATGTGTCTTGCTGGCAGCTTCATTTGAAGAAAAAATATAATCTCTAGTAAAAGGTGATTTATCACAATGACATCTCAACACCAAGCTCAGCAAGAGCCACTTAATACAGGCACAAAAACGAGAATGAGAGGCAGAACACAGAAGAGAATAAAACCCCTGCATTTCTGATATCTTCAGAAATTACAGTCCTCTTCTCCTTCACTCCCCACATAAAGGCAGCTTTCTCACCAGGCTCCCAATCCAACACTGGCACGTTATCCACTAATCTGAGTTATTTTCATTGAAAGGGACTTATTTTTATGTTCGTTTTTCATTAAGTTAAAAAAGAAATGTATCACACAAGAATTTTAAGAAAAAGCCAAATATTTTCAAGATTTAGGTTTTTAATTACACTGAAATGGTGACCCTGAGATTAGCTCGGTTGGTTAGAGCAAGGTTCTAATGACACCGGGGATGGGTTTGGTGCCTGTATGGGCCATTCACTTAAGAGCTGGGCTTGATGATCATTGTGGGTCCCTTCCAGCTCTGTGATTCTATCGAACATCTGGCTACCATTTCTCCTCCCTAAAATATTAATACTCCTATATCGAAAGTTACTTTTTTATTTCATCAAAAAGCAATTTTTCTGGGGGAAAAGGATAGAAAGGCTGTGGCAAGATATTTTTACTTAACTAAATGAATTAGTAAGTCCTTACAGACTTAAGGGCTGGTTAACACTGCATTTGTCATGAGAGCAGTAACAGAATTTTGGTCTGTTCTGAGAACACGGACTTTGCTCTCCTGTGCAAGAGCCAATTTTCCTGAGGCGTGAGCAGAGGAGGAGCAGACCCAGCTGAAGGGGTCTGACAGGGCACAGGGCTCTGCTGTCCGTGGCACACTGTCTGCAGGTCACACTGTCCCTGTCCAAAGGCAGCGAGGTAACGATGTACAGGAATTACTGACTTTGCCCCTCCTCAGCACCTCGCACACAGACAGAGAGTACAGCCCTTCCTTATGGCACTGCCTGAGCTCACAATGCTCACAAAAGATGACATTCCTGGTTTAGAGGGCAGCACAGCAATTCTGACCTGCTCAGTTACAGACAGCACTCATTAGAGTGCTAAAATGAACTACAAGTGTGAAATGAAAACACAGTCACAGCTCCTTTTCCCTCTCTGGAAGAATTCATTTCAATATTTTTCAATGCAAGATGAAAACTGACCAGATGACAATTCTGATTTAAGTCATCAGGTAGTGTCAAGGCTTCTTAAGAAGGAAAAAAAGGAGGAGAAAAACCACAGGTGTAGCACTTATAAGCTCAGCAACTTGCCAGGTACAGGATTCCCTAGTATCCAAATATCTGCTGAAGAACCATTCCATTCATTCACCTGCAGCACAGTCCTTACAGCAAGGCCACTTTTTCAGTCTTGTGCCCTCAGAAAAATCCTACAAAGGAAGACAGTTTTATTTGGCATGGGTTGCTGTGGGTATCAGTGTATCTTACTTTTAAATTAGCTATGGGGTGGTTTTAACAGTAGAAATAAGGGATGCTGAGGAATTTTAGAAAGCCTGAGGGTGCAGTTCCCTTCAGTGATCATATTTAAAGATGTTATATTCAAGAGCATTTCCTAAAAAAGAATTCCTCAACAGACACAAACTCTATTACAAGTTGCATTGGGATAAAATTACAGTAATACCACTACTTTAAAAGTTCTTCTCAATTTAAATCACCAAAAAGATAGAAATTCAAGCAGCTTGGTTCCAGATTTCCACTTCTGTCAAAAAAATCTGGGGAAAGAATAAAAATAGCAGCAAAGCTATGCAGTGAACACTGTCTTTGTCTACTACTCTAGTATAAAACTACAGAACCAGCAATAAGTAATCAGAGCAAGTGCGAATAGTAAAACAAAGCACTTATGAAACAAGGGAATCAGCAAAGTATCTGTAAATGCTGTTATTTCTTTTAATATAGTAATACAAATTTGTTTCCTCAATTGAATCATAAGTGACCAATAGAAAAATCAAAATCAATGAAGACCCTAATGGTGACCAATTGAAAATGATTGCAGCTGTATCTTTTGCAGCCTTGTATACAAAATGCCCAAAGAATTGCCCAACAGATGCAAAAATAAACAAACTAACAAATGATGAAACAGCTCCCTGGCTCGGCTTTGTCTGCCAAATCTGTGCCTGGAGAGGACTTTTATGTCCATGTAATGAACCCTCAAAATTATGGACATACAAAGGAAACAGCTGCTTAGCCATAATGGTAATTACCCTGGTCAGACTGAGAGCACCCAACCTTGAGGCTGCAGCTCAGGGCACCCGACGGGTGCAACACAGGACACAGAGCTGGGACTGAACTTGTGCCACTGCCCAGAGCTCGGTGCTGACTCATCTGTGCCATTTGTCACAGGCCAGGCTGAGGACCAGGACCAGGCCAGTGCGTCTGGCTGGCTGTGATGGGCCCTCCCGGGGAAGTCTAAAGGCTGAATGTGCTTGGTACAGACCATGGGGCACCATCAGAAGGTGGTGGAATATCAGAAGTGACCCATTGTGGACTTACACATCCTATACAGCTTGTGGCAGATTTTAGCCCACGCTGAGAGGTAGTGGGGGCCAAGTCCTTCTCCCACTGGCCTCTGAAGATGACCCCAAAACCAGCACTGATACACCATCCTGGCCTCCAGAAGCTCTCCAGAGGCTCTCCAGTACCTCTCCAGAAGAGAGGTACTCCCCAGTACCTGCAGTATTACAGCTGAAATTATCATTACTGCACTCCTGTCATCCAAATGGCCTATGGACCTTAAAGCACCTCTGAGTGTACTGCTGTCCATCTCACTGATGAGCCCCCTTGCTCTCCACAGAAGGTGGCCCTGGCCCATCTGCTTCTGTAGCACCAGCTGTTTGAAGGGAGAAGAGACTGTCCTGTCCTAAGTACAGTATGCTCTCCAACAAACATTATATTTGGGGCAAACCGAGATAAAAACTATTCAAATGTCTTTCTCATGGTCATTTGGCAACCTGGGTGTGGTCAAGGCTAGAAAGCAGCAATCTTGACTCTCAGTTTCCTATTCCAGCTACCAGAAAAAAACCACTGCTTCCCACAAGTGTTACTTCTCATATATATCTTGATTACCTATATAACTATGAATAGTCACAAATAAGACACTCCCTAAATTCCTCTGCCCATATTATCCAGCAGATGGAATCTGAGATTCCCATTGCCACAGATCCTGCCCTGAACAGTGGAGGCACCAAACTGAAATGGACAAGTGCTCTGGCTTGCACAGAGCTTATCATTTTGGTACATATTTACCTGAGATAAAATCATCAAGTATTTTTATTCAGCAGCTGACAAAGGGGACCACTTGCTAACAACATCTGCCCTGTAATTCCATACTGGCACAACAATTTTTTGGCTCAGAATCCACAGTGCTAACTGCACAGCACCACCTTGGAAGCGCAGAAATGTTCACACATAAGCTGCTCCTTCCAGCTAAAAGAGCATTCAGGCTGTAAAAGTTGCTCCAGTACTGCCATGCACAATAGAGTGCTTTTAAACATGTCATCTGCCAAACACATTTCTGACAGAAAGTGATCCCTGGGATGATACTGGATCATTTCTGTATGAATGGAGTTAAGCATGGCTTGTAAGGGACCAGGACAGCAGTATTTCAAAAAGCAGACAACAGATTAGAGACAAGTGACAAGGCTGATCTCGGCAGCTGCAGTTAAATGTCTTTCCTTCAGTCTCTCCTGCACAGTTGTAAGAAGAGCCATGTTTTCCTCCTGCTGATGAAGGTTGATTAGCAGTCAGGTGGGGAGAGGCTCTGGGGAAGGCATGATGCATTAATTAAATCACTTCTACCAGCTAAGTGATGACACTTTGATTTATAGCAGAGCTCATTCAACCAGACACTGGCATTTCCTGGGCACCAAGATGAGGAAAAGCCAAGCTGGGAAGCAGGTGGGAGAAGAGGAGATGTGCACATAAAGGAAAAAGAACAAATTGTGAAGTAAATACCTGCAACTCACCGACTACTTTTGAAAAAGGATGAAAGGATGTTTCAGGAGCAGTGGGAATGACCATGAAACATGAACTGAAAATTAGTTAATTCAGGTTGCTTGTTCATTTAATCTGCATCTGTAAGAATAGCTGCTTTAGGATAGAGTCTTGTAAAATTCTCTCAAACTAAACATAATACAATCTATTATTCCATAAGGCACATTACAATCTGACACACTCAGTTTGTGGCTCCAGACATGAGTCAGTGCTATCTTCAGGCACAACAGCGGCAAGCTCAGAAAGAGGAGGTAGAAATCTCCCGAAGGCAGAGCAGGACAGTGATCCAGGGACCAGTTTCAGGTGCAGTGCCCCAGTCCACTCCTTCTATACTGTCTGACAAGACCGATGTCTCCTAAACACTGTGTTTCAATTTCTCTCTCTGCCAAAGGGCGATAATGTTATTTCATCAACCTTTGTAAAGGGTTACCTTTATCCAACTTAATCTATTTTGTTTAGGATTTTGACATTTGAAAAGGCTAACTTAAGCAGCCTTCCTCTTAGAAAGCTTTTCTTTTGGTGACATCTAGATATTCTTCTTTGTAAACTCCATAGTCAAAATCACAAGCCTTCACAAGAGAGAAAATATTTCTACAGCCCAGAATCCAAAATAGGTCAAAGTGTGATTATCAGTACAGTAATATTTCACTCCCTTTTCTGAGTCAACCATGCTTTGGTAATTCTTGAATTACTTTTTTCCTTGAAAGCCTAAGGCAGCATTTTAGAAGACTTAGTACTTAAAATACTACACTTACTGTACAGGCCAGTGGTATTTTATAGTCAGACATAACTTTGTGTTTTTTAACACAAAGGTTTGTTTGCTCACAATATTGTATAGAGTGAACATCCTTCTTTTATCTTTTCCTAAAGAGATGCAAATTTTTAGTAAGAATAATATTGGACCTCTTCCACCACACCAGGCTCAGCCTAGTTACATACATGGAGAGGTAAAATTTAAGGAAAACATCAAACAATTAGGTTGACTCCTAATTCAAAAATAAAAATAGCATAGCAGCAAAAATAGCTGCATTCTTCAGTCTATATTACTATCCTTCTAGGTAACCTGTGCTGCTGGAGCAGGCAGTGGCCTCAGACAGAACTAAAGCCACATCACTGCAGCTGCTTGTAAGAAGATTTAATAAAAAGTGAATTCTTATTCTCTAACCTTAACTAACAAGCAAACAAAGGAAAACACAAACAAACTCATATGGCTTCCCTAGCAGTGACCAGTGGCGAAAGGACTGCTCTTACTGTAAATCCAAATTCTGATCAGTAAAAGATCTCTTGAGCCTCCTTGGCATATGCAGCATGTACGTTTATCTTATGAACTTTGCTTATCTAAGTTATATTTCTTCTTTAGGCTCAAAGCCTTGCTGTGTTTCTATAGACAATTTCTACCTCTCAATGCTTCATCTTGTTTAGAAGTGTGATTATTGTTACCCTTGATAATATCTTGAACTGTCCTAGCACACTCCTTAGGACCTCCAAGTGTTTTATGGCTAATTTTCTGTGAGAGTCAGAAATGAGAAAATCCTTTCCTGAAGCAGCAGGAACAAAAAAAATTGGGTCATAAAGGAACTCTTGTACCAGCCTAGTACATAAAACAGTGTTCAACCAATCACATTTTTCCTTGTTAATATTGTATAATTGGCTTCTTTTGCATCATCAGTTCTTAATAACAAAAGACTTTATTTAACACTGAATTTGGTAGGTAGCTAGGTGGGGGTGGGGGAAAAAGCCGACTTGCTTTCAGAAAGATCCACATGCATCTTCTTTTCATCATTAGAATAAATTTCTGGAGAGGTGAGCAGAGGTTTAGCTGCATGACTCTCATTAATGTTAACTTTATTTCAGTAATGAGGTGAAAGTACAATCACTGGAGCTAATATAATCAGAGTGATGAGACAAAAGTCTGCTGCTGTAAATACTGCTGAGGAAGATGACATTGACAATGCTGATAGGCAAGGAAAAATAGGTGTCAGGAGTAAAATGATGCAGTGAGGGTAAAGACCATGCCTTTAGGTGAAATAGTACAGCCGAAAACTGCCAGGAGCTGTTGCAGTGATGTGAACACCCTGACACTGGCCACAGGTCCATTTGCAAGGCACTGAGCAAAACAATCCTCAGCCTTACTGATTCCCAGAGAAAACTGAGGAAGCAAGGGACAAACAGCCCTATGCCCTTAAAAGTCATTTAGGAAGGATAAGGAGAATTAAGTAGTAGTTAAAAAAGCAATGTTGAGATAAAACAAAGCAGCAGGTATGGGAAATCAAAAGCTATTTTGACAGCCCCAGAATACAATCCCAGTAATATATTGCACCAGAAAGACCTCAGACAATGAAAAGTGAGAGCACCATCGTGCCACTGCACTCCATTACTTTACCTAATAGAATGATCTGAACTGAACAAGCCTGGGAAGATTTTTATAGTAATTAGCAAACCTGTTAGCGCCCATTTTTCTTCTGCACAACACATGAACAAAAGAAAAGCAGACACAGCTATTAGGGGAAAATAATAGGGAAAAAAAAGTGGGAAGACAGACAATGAGTTGGCTAACTGCAGAAATAAAAATAGTAATTACATATTTATATTACAAAACCGGTACACAAGGATTTTTAGCTTTGCAATAAAAAATACACTGCAATACTCTAGTAAATATATAGTACATAATCATGCACATCCAAGTCCTACTAGTAGAGCAGGAACAGAAGAAACATAATGTGTACATTCACTCTATATAATTCTTGCAACATTCAGTAGCTCTGTAAGCGGCTCTGTATGACTTTATCCAGATACCATAAACACAGGGTCATTTTGGTTTTTTTAAATCATGTGGAACTTATGTACTGCAAGCTGTTTGTACTGAATCTATGAATTTAACTTATAGTTACAAATGAAGTGCATTTATAACGACGTGAACAAGATGTGCCCTTTTCACTTGATTTCAGTGTCTTACTGACCCTCTGGAGCACAATTGCTCTGAACCTGCTGATGCCCAGCAGCAGATCTTGGTGGTAAGAACTCATGCTTTTTGGGATAAGACAAAGCATATTTGGGTTTGCCATCCTGGCTTGCTGCATTGTCCTAGTCATTGTTATTGCAAAAATCCAACCAGAGCCAGAAGAGCCCTGATCAATATGTCTTTGTTGTGTAGCCCTGAATTAACTACATCTCACTTTCCTTTGACAGCGACACAGATCACAGGCAGCTGCTGCTTCCCCTATGAGAAACACGGATTCTGGAAAGCATATTCATTATCTGGCTGTTAAAAGCAACGGAGCATGCAAGCCTCACCCTGCCTGGGCTACCTGAGACATCAACCGCTCCCTTTGATTAAGTGACTGCCAGCTAGTCACCTTCTCACTCTAACCTTGATGTGGCAGCACTGTGACAAGTGCATACAGTGTAACATCACGAAATGTTCACAAATAGATAGCTTAATTTGTTTTAATAGCCCCGTCCCTTGCAGCATTTCAGCAGCAAACTCTGCGTTTGAGGACAGAATATATCAGCTCTTTACATAGTACTTACCTGCGAGCCAGCTGGCAGGGAGCCAGGGAGAATCTTGAGAGGTCCAAAGCTCTCAGTCTTTACCCGGCTTACAGCACTTTATAAACTCCAAAGGAATTCTACTCACCCCTAACTGCACCACTTTTAAGTTGCAGGATTCGGGATCTGAAATACTGACTTTAAAAAATTACAGCTTCTTAATACATCCCCTGTAGCTAAGTATTACTTGTGTACCAAAACCACCCTCAAACCTGAATGCATTTCCATTTCATAATCAGAAACAACTAAGACACCACAGGTTGAAGTTTGATTTTTATTTCACTCGTCTTGCAGTTGCTGTTAGTCGCCAACTCCCACAATGTTTTCATGGGCCTGAGAACATTTGTGGTTTTTGTTTTGTTTTTTTTTGCAGCTGCTGGAGTAAGATAGTTATACCGTTTTTACACAAGAAAGGAAACATCAACCTCTACAATTGTAAAGAGGAACTCAGAACTTTGAAACTTCCTTGGTCCATCTCCAGATGATAAACAAGCACATTCTCAGTTATTTTTAAATTTAATATGATTTTAGGAGTGGATCTGGCATGCAATTGCTGAATACTTAATGTTAGAACTCTGAACATTCGACATTGATGTTTGAGTTCATGTATCACCAGTAAATCATTTCACTTCCAACAGCCAAGTTTTAAAAACAGGAATATACAAGATACAGGGAGAACCCAGCCTGAATTTAAAAAATAGTAGAACAGGAAAAAAGCATGTTGAGCACTGAGAAAGTCTTCCCAGACATCATTAAGCAAAGCAGGAGAACATTGTTTATATGTATACATATAATAATTACTTTTCAGCATAGGGCTGGGTTTCCATGCCTCAAGATGAAGGTTCATGAGCACAACTTACCTGGGGTCATTTAGAGATAACAAAATTTTAAGTACCTACTAAAGGAAAAAAAAAAAAAGCAAAAAAAAAAAAAAAAAAAGCTTAACTGATGCGTGTGCTATTTTGGTATTATAAAAAGTTCTAAATATAAACTTATCACAGTAAAGATTCAGATCAGATAGCATGTACACCTTTCCATAAATCATTTATCTGCTGCAAGCAAGCCTCATCTGCTGCTGGCAGCAGGCTAGGATATTGGAATAAGGACAAATGCTTTCTTTAGCAACATAGGGGTTTTCAGTAACTTTCAAGTAGATTTAGAACTCCTGTGGCTGACAAAGTAAATGCATGTTTATCAAAGCAAAATCCACCTTTTTGAGATGCTTTTGCTCAGTGGGATCCAGGTCCAAGATCTGAGTTTTTAGGGACAAATGCAACATAAATGGGAAAATTCATACTCTGCTTCACAGCCCAGTGGATGGCACAGGTGTGAAGAAACACAAGTTTTTTCTCCTGAAATTTTGGATGGGTGTGCCTTTAACACAGGTTGCAACCATGACAGTATGAAATTATGCAAAAATATACAAAGTAAAGGTGGACTGAGACAATGGAAAGCCACAGGTAGCACCGGATTCATGTGGGGAGGAAGAGAAATGGAGGAGGGGGGAAAAAAAGAAG
>VYZR01034789.1:4373-16093 GCA_013400675.1 Oxylabes madagascariensis
TCACTGCTGGACTTTCCTCAGGAGATGGATTGCTTATTTTTCAGCTTCTTGATTAACTCATAATTATGGTGATTATTTTCTACTCGTCCAAAATTCTCCTATGCAAGAGCTTCATTTGAAAACAGTTTGCTGTCTTCTCTTTCACTAGCATGCAGGAGTTAGAACAACCTGCAGGTGCAAACTTTTGCTGAACCACTCAGAGATAGGTGGGAAGTTGAAGGATAATGCAAAGGCTCCTCTGTCCACTTCTCCTGGGTTATGTAAACAACAGACAATAAAGTTTTCAGGGTCATTATCTTTGTTCTGATCTCTTAGCTGAGGAGATCTGGTTGGAGAAAAGAATTTCTTTTCATGGGAAATTTGACTCCCCCAGATTTGTTGTTGTTGTCAATGAGAAAGTTAGTTCTTTGTTTTCTCACAGATCATTCATCAAGGGTAAAGAAAAAAAGGAATCATTAAGACATGTCACAATATTTTATTTTCATTTTGGGAAATATCTTTTACTCAGGTAATATGCAAATATCTTGTTTTGATATGCTGAAGATATTTAGTTTTTCAGAAAAAAAACCCCAAACCAAACCAAAACAAAAACAGAGACCAACTCCTTTCTTTCTGATTTCTTTGGAGATTGGTTTTATTTGTCCAAATGAAATATTTTGATTAAAACGAAGCTCAATTTTCCAAAGAAAACTGTTCTGTGGAAATATTTATTAATCCCAACTTGCTTTTGCTGTTGCTGAATGTTGCTCAGATTGTATCATGGCTCCAGTTTTCAGCCAGCAATGAACCAATCTCTATATCCCTACCCAAGTGTGTGTATATACATTGCACATGTACACACATGTATGCTCAGGACCGACTTCTGCCCTCAGCTACGTATGTTAATCCCAGTGGAGATTACCATCGACCTTGTGCACAATATCAATGAAAGTAGAATTTGGCTCAGGATTTGTAATCAATATATAAGGCTTACTGAGTGATTTGAGATGCTCGGAGAAAGCTGTTACATAAATGTTAGTCATTATTATTTGTAATAATTACCTACAGCTGTAACTATGGCAAGCCTCCACGTAAAAACAGCTAGCCCCTGACATATGGCTTCTGTGCTTCAGCTCCAGATTCCACCAAAGTGCACAATAAACTCTTTCTTTAAAAGCATGTGCCTGAAGGGAACATGTAACCTCTGGCACACGATTGCAGCCATAACGACGAGGAGAGAATTATGCCATCCTTATTAGCAGCAGCAGTCTGACTCGCACAGAAAGGAATGGGTGTTGGATCGGACCCTATCATGTGAATAACATGCTCCTGAGATGCATTACAGCCATGGGCAATGTAGGCAGCAAATTAAATTCAGGTTGTAACTGGGTCAGGGCTGAAGAACATTTTGTAACCATATTTTTCCAATGTGGCTGCAGATTAGCTGAATCCTTATTTTTGGGGATGTCTTCATTCTCTGGTTTTACTTTTAAATGAAATAAATAAAAATTACAAAAACAAAGCAAAAAACCAAAAACAAACAGCCCCCCCCCCAAAAGAAACCCCAAACCAACAAAAAAAACAAAAAACCCAAACCAAAATATCAAAAAAAAACAAAAACAAAAAAAACCCTACCCAAAAAAACCCAACCCCAACCCTACAAAGATCCTCCCAAGACAAACAAAACCTTCCAAGTGTCCTCTTACTTTTTCTAGCTTTTCCCATTTCTGACATAGCCTGTACAGACATTTAAAAGATGAAACACAGAAACTGTTGAGCAGCACACAATGCTGCTACTCAATAGTCTCAGGAGGAAGCAAGGAATATGGCATCTGACTGAAACTGCTTGGGAATTCAGGCAAACAGCCTGTAATTGCCAAATTGATTTTGGCCAGAAGACCAGAGCTAACACCCACAATAAGTATAAAGTGCCATGGGATCTTTAATGACCCCACTGCTTTGGACACAGTTTTACCATTATTTAATGCACATTTTATGTTTGTGAATAATATACTCCATAAAATATATACAGTCAGGAAATGCCAAACATTGCCAGTTTCCCAAAGGCAATTTCAGAGCTTGCAGAGAGCACTCTCAGGCCTCGATTCATGATCGTGTTAAACTTTGTTTATATGAGGTAATCCAATATTTTATTCATTAAAATGCACCATGCACCTAAGAGGAATTAAACAAATGCTTTACTATGCACTAAAATTGTTCTTCCCCCTTCAGTGAGGATTAAGCAAAATACTCCATGGACCCCTGGATTTGTGCAGTCGGGGAGGCTGTGGATGCTGCCTCTGTTGACTTCACAGCAATCCTCTGGATCTTCTGCCAGGTCCTTGATGGCAAAGACAGGGCACAGAGAAGACCGGAGAGGGCAGAGGAAGTTTGTGTAATGAGCTGCCTTGGATGTTAAAATGCCGTGGGGTCCTCTTCATCCTTGAGGAAAAGCTTTTATCCAAAGACAGCAGGAGGAAATCCTGCCTTGCCTTAGGATGTTCTGAGACTGATGATAGCTGAAGGTAAAGAGATGGTGGGTGCCATACTGAGGAGGAGACACTCAGCAGTCACACAATGTAACATGGCATTAGCTGATTAGTATGAAAACGGGAGAAACTTCTGCATTTCTGAATTCAGTGGCATCTTCTACAGCTGCTTGCCTTGGGGATTAATTGCCTCTGAGTACCTATGATTAGAATTCAAGTTTTTCTCTGTGTTTAGTCCAGCTATAAGAGCCTTTTGTGTTATACTGTTGGTAATTTTGCTTGGGTGCAAACAGAACAAGATTTTCAGAAATAGGTCACTAAACTTAGGCTCCAAGGACTTTATATGCCCACACTTAACTCAGTGATCTGATTAAAAAAAAGCAATCTGAGTGCCCAAGGTCTCCCAAAGTTGTCAGATCTGTAGCCAGGCAAACACAGAAAGCTATAATCAAGACTATGCAATCATGTACATATTTGTAATTTTAAAGATTATGCTTCTATTCTGGTAATGACTGGGGTTTTAAGCAGTCTTTTGTATTTACTTTTTTTTTATAAGGAAAATGATGGTGATGATTTCCTGAAATCCAGATCAGGTCTCTTTGGGAAAGACCACACTCTAGTTCACCTACAGCACCCCAGTTTGTATCCTGCTGAGCACAGTGTGCAGCAGCTGGAGTCACTGGAGTCAGTGTTAGAAGGAGATCTTCATCTGCCTCCAGAGGTCCAACCTCCCACCAGTGCCAAGAGCGGCTCAGCTTGGCTGCACTCAACAGAAGGATCAGGTATGACTGCAAACACCACACATCTGAGAGTAAGGTGTTGTATTTCCACGTCACTGTTCATGCATGAACTCCACCTCTTCTAGAAAAATACTAGTAGTGGGAAGATCTGTGAAGTATTTTTGGGATGTAAGTTCTGAGAGCCAACCTGGCATAAATAACTTGTTCTCTCTTTAAGATTTATCTCCTTAAAACCTTTCTGAAGATTCATGAATGAAAATGTCATCTTGTGGCTTGGATTAACGTAGGCAAGGAAGGGTCTTCCCCTCAGTGGGGAGGAGCCTAGGTTTTTCTTGTCAGCCCCCATTTCTGGCACCGAACAACTCTGAACTTTGAACACCATTTGTAGTTTTCAAGGGTCGTACCTGAGGTGGACTTCTGACATGGATGTTCCATTTGGAAGACACCTGTCCCGTGGAGCCTCAACCTCTGAAAACAACAGCATCCAAACCAACCTGATCTTTACCAACATGTGTGTGTCATCCAGCTACGCTTCTGCTTTGCTGTTGCTCTTTGCAGCCACTCCCTCTTCCTACCCACGGAGCACTGCTGGAGGGCAGGGAGCACTGCCAGTGCCTCCACGGGAGGCTCACTGCTCCCGTTCCTTTCTAAAAAGACCTTCTTGTGCTGGACTCAGTCTCTGCCTGGGACTCTGTGGCATGCAGCACAGAGGAGGTCAGGGCAGGCAATCTTAATAATTTATTTGGCCTAAAAACCTATTACTCTCCTCTGTTTCATTAGTCACAGTCCCAGGAGCATTAAGATTAAGGGGTGTTGCCATGATGATGTCTGGTGTTGGGAGACTCATACCAGGAAATGAAGGCCAAGGTTGATAATTTCCAAATTTGATATAAAGCAAAAGGGTGTTTCTGTAAAAATGATCAAAGCAGGGACTGATCTGGAATAAGTATTTCAAAAAGCATACTTGGAGCAAACAGGCTGTGAGCACCCGTTGCATGGTAGTGATGCTTGAAACAGATCATCCCCCTTTTTAAATGTCAAGTCTTCCATATATCATTCAGCAGGAGAGCCTCCTAATTAGTTTAGACTTTTCTCTCATGGGTCACACCCTTTATCACTTCCCACTCCGTATGACTTGACTTATGGAACACTTGGATTCAGACACAGTCTCAGTCCTGCTCTTTGCATGCTATTTGCACACAAATCACTTATATCCTCGTATTAGTCACTCTTCTGTTTCAGTGATACATTTTTTGCACGTTGTGAGTCTGAGGCAGGAGTATCGTTTGGATATGTGAAATCATTCCCATTATGGGAATAAGTCCTAGTGCTTGATTAAAAAGTAACACTTCAACACATGTAAAATAGCAGGACTCAAGTCAGCTGAACCAAAGCTGGTTTTACTTCTCTGTGCAGCCCAGGTCTTAATTTGAGAATGTTTATTAAAGCACTGAAAATACAGGATGAAAAGGCAGATTCGGCATTTCTAGTGTCATCCACATAAAAGTATCTTGGGCTATGGGATAAATGTCTCTTAAAGGGATGCCTTAACCCCTCCACTCAGGCACCACTTTCCAAAAGAGGGCAATGCCAGGAAGACTCCTTGTGCCAACCAGCCTTTGATCTGCTGGGTGAGCTGTCTGCTGGGAAGAGGATAAGGTATGAGTTTGAAAACTTCTGGCTAGAGGACAGGATGTGAACCCAGATAAGTAGACAAGGCAGCTTCTGAAAAAAAACCAAAAAACCCAACCCAAAAAAATACATTACCTCTTTCCTTTCCTCCTTTCCCTTTTCTCTCCTTTGTTTCAGCCAAAAACTACAGTACATGCTGCCAAATTCAGATATATGGTCAGAGCATTGCCAATTAGGTGGCCATCAGAAGGGACAGGGCCTGCTCACGAAAATATTAGTATCCTAGCTGGGGTTAAGAAAAACAGACACACACACAGAACCTGAGAAACCAGGTTTCTGAACAAATATAAGATTTTCGATAGCCAGGGAGCTATTTTTGCAGTGAAATTAATTACATCCAGGACAGGGAGTATCGCATCAGTGGAAATAATACGTATCTATAGAATATATCTATATAATATATAATAATCAGGAACTGAGGGACAGCAGAAATGAGGCTTGTATCAACAAGCCCTATGCTACAGTCCCAACATCTGGGCCTCTGCTCTTCTGGAGTCCTGCGGTATGGGGCTCATCCCAGCCCCTGCATGTGGAGGAAAGCTTGGGAATGTGAACAGAAAGTACCACACTTGCAGTGCCATAAATCAACAGGCACATAAAAAGAATTAAAAGTGCAGGGCTTTTGTATTGTGATTTTGGGGGACCCTCACTGCAGAAGATTTTTAAGTGCTCAGGCTGACAGTAACACTACGTAACAGAGGCTGGAAACGGGTCTTACAAAATCACTACTTTGAGATAGCTGTTCACCAGAAACAGCTGGAGATAATTCTTCATCTTTCACTTGAAACAGCTATTTCAGTTTAGAATCCATGCATGGAAGGGAAGGTGGCTCTGCAGCTCCTCTGACATTTTTGTTTCTCTCAGCTCACTGTGGTCAGCGGTGGGTTTTCCATTGGCATTCAGGTGAAATTATAGGGAAGTAACTACGTTAAAAATCTTGTTGGATCTCTGGGCTGCCTGCAATGCCAAGGCTTGCCTGAGGCTCAGAGGTTTTGTCTCTGGGAAAAATTAGGAGGTCTTGACAAATAATTGTAACATGCTGTTAAAGAGAATCACAGGAAGGAATGACAAAATCCCCAAATGATTGGGTATTCTGTTCCTTTGTAACATTTTGCCCTTATTAAAGCAAATTGTGCTCACATATGTTATTCAGTGGCCAGTTTACTGCATCCTATGTTTGAGTCCCTCGTAACATACCTAAGAATTAATACATTGTGCCTGTTGTGTCTTCACCTGCAAATAAAATTCTGAAAAGGAAGAGAGACATAGAACTATAGATAATCTGCATAGGAACACACAAAATTTTCTTGTATTTCAACTGAGGAGGGTCTCTATCACATGAATTTACCTACTCTTTTGGCTTCCAGTGAATCCCATGATGCAGAGCAAAACTTAGTAGGAAGAATTAAGTTTTCCACCCCAGATGGTCCAGTTTCACTCCAGTTTCACTTGAAACTTGGCCTTTTTACAAATGTTGTTGCACTTGGCCTAGTAGATTATAATGAAATTTCAAACTAGGATTGTTTCACTATGTGGATTAAGTATTGGGCATATTCCATTCCTGGATGGAGTAGGACTTTCCAAGCAATTACTTCTCTTATCTCCAGGGGCTTCTGTGATACTCAGAGCTTAAAACGTAGCGATTGTGACTCTTAGGCTCTCACTCAGTGCCACTGCTGGCACTGAAGTAATATGGGAGGGAAGCATTGAAAACAGCCATCCCCTAACACCATGTGGAGCAATGATGATCCTCGTGGACAAGAATGGGGACACTGGATGAAGGGGCTGGTGTGAGAGCNAAGAATGGGGACACAGGATGAAGGGGCTGGTGTGAGAGCTGAGCTGGGAAGTGATGGGGTGCAGAAAGGAAGGTAGAGATCCAAAACTTTTGGGAGTGGTGGGGGGAGAAGCAACTGGAATGTGGGTGGAGGTAGGACAACTCCTGAAATGAATGAAAGAGAAGGTGGGTGAGGACACTGTGGGACGAGAATTTATGTGAAGGTAGAAGAGAAGGTGGCCGCAAAGAGTGCTGATGTTGTATCCCAGCCCCAGGAGATGGAAAGATGGAAGTGACAAGCAAAGGTGGCAGGTCTGTGCATTGAGTGACCAAGCACTGGCACCAGGCACTGCCTTGGGTTACTCCATCTCAGCTGGGGACACCCAGCACAGGGCTGAGCTGCTTAGGGCCAGTATGGATGGGCTCTGCATGTCAGAGGGCCCTGGGCTTTGCAAGCAGACTGTAGTTTTTATATGTAATAATTTATACACAATAGTTTGAGTAGCCTGGATGAAACCTCGATCTGGGCCACACTGTAGTTTGCTGACAGGAATTTCGTCCCTGGCTTCAGTGCCAGAGATGATAGTAATTTTTTCTTGACTTTTGCATCAGCAATTCTATGTTTTGGGATAGGAAATTGAGTCTTGTTCTTCTTGGACATTGAGGAGTCAGAAGATGCCAAGATATTTCTAAGCCCCAGAAGTAGAGGCTATAGAAATTAATCAGAAGCCAAGCCAAAAGCTTCTCTTTTGGACAACTGCAGCTGCTGGTTTCCTCGAGCCCGAGCAGACACTTCTGAATAGGCTGTCTTGAGCACTTTCTGTTTCATCTGGCATATGGGGTTGAGATTTCATACCAGAGTTGCACTGTTTTTGTCCAAAGTTTTATTTTTCCTTTGCCAAGATTAGGATGCACTCAGAGGTTCTTATCCAGCTAGCTCTCCTGCAGGTGCCAGGACATGACTGGATGCTTTAATGGCTTATTCCTTTTTATAAATGACATGCCGGCCAAGCTCCATTACTGCTCCAGAGAGGTCCAGAGGAACTCACAGCATCTTAGGGAAAAAGGGCTGGAAGGGATGTGAGGTGACTCAGAGCATCTCCAGCCTTGAGACACTGTGGCTGTGCAGTCCACAAGGGGTAGTGTTTTCAGAAGCACTGAAATCTCATTTTTAGTCACCAGTTCCCTTTGTTAAGTCAGAAGTAGAGACTTGGGCAGGCTAACTGTTGTAAAAAAAATGTGTGTTCATCAGGTGTGGAGACTACTGACACCCCTCTGGTTTTGGGAGAACCTTTTTTGCAGCCATGTGCAGGACACAAATTATCTTTCTTTCAAATCAGGAATACCCACTGCATCCTCTTTATTTAGCTGTAACTCAGTTCTGTTTGGGTGAGATAAATCTACCCCAAAGCTCCTGTAAGTTATCTCGAATAAAATGGTGAGTTATGACATTAAAATTATAGGATTGTATTCTTATTTTCTGTTGTTTGTATTTCAAGTCATGGCTACATTCTTCAAAACATGCCTTGAGATTCAGTTGTTAGCTGCTTCCTTGCTATTTGAAGCTGTGTTCATCCTGCTGCTTTCAAACGTAGAATGTTTTTAAGTACAAGGAATACACATAAAATGCGACGGAAAATTTCACATCCTATCTGACTAATACCAAAAGCCTTTGATTTGAAAGGTCACAGAAAAACAGTGTGGTGCAATGCATCTCTCACAGATTGTTCAGTGTTTGCCTGTGGTTTAACTTCCAGTCTCTCTATTGTTGTGCTACTTTCTAAGCACTGTTTTCCTAGCGCCTCTGGAAGACAGTCTCTCCACAGCCTCACCCCCGTTCCTCCCGGCAGCCCTGCTCCCTTGATAGACTTCGGCTTAGGTTGAGGTGACAACATAATGGAGCTGCTGATGGTCAGGTTTCAGAAAACAATCATGCACCTTATGAGAAACAATCACTAAAGCACAAGCACTTAGAGGAGCTAGAGATAAAAGAGTCTCATTTTCTTGGCAGCCCATGTAGATGTTCCGCAATGACTGATGATATGCGTGTTATCTTGACACCATACTCTCCCATGTTGAAACTGTTTATGGGAAATAAACATCATGTGAAAAACAGATTGCCAGACACTAAGTAAATCACTCTGATGAGGAACGAGTCAAGTTCTGCCAGTTTTACCCACACTGTCATTGTTATGATGTAACACATTCCTCATGACTGATACTGTATCCAAATTAGGGCACAAAACCTTCTCCTGATCAGTTAACTGAAATTCCCTGCCTTGTAACAACTGCACACACACACAGACACACGGGCACAACCTTGCTCACACACACACACAGAACCTGGGCCAGTACAAAATCACACCCTCTGTTAGTGGAGGATTAAGAAGGTGGGCAAAATGATACAGATTGTAAATTTTGTACCCTTTCCTCTTTAATAAGCTGTTGCAATTTTCAGAGTTCTGCTAGCAAAAATAAACATTTGGTGTGCTAAACATATGGAAAAATCATCCCATCTGGACCATTTAAAACTAGGACGTAGACTTTATCTTTGTTTATTTCATCCTTAGCTAAAAGGCTTATTATGAATTGCAATAATCCAGGGAGCCAACCATGGAAGACAGACAAGTTCTTTAGATAAAACCAAAAAGGCAAGTTTTCTAACCGAGGACCAGATGTATTTTTGGGTATTGCCCTTGTACATATTTAGCTGAGCTTTTCAAGTGGTGAAGATTTGCATGTTTGTTTTGCAATACTAATGAATATGTTTTAGATTTACATTTTAGAAAATGGAAACTTTTATCTTCTTGGGGCTTTGTAAGTTAATGATTTCCAGAAGACAGTTTGGTATCCTCTTTTAACCCTTCACCATTGAAAACATATCACTTTCCGAGGCACAAGGATCTAGTGCAGGCCTGCTGAACCAAACCCGGGAGATATATGTGACTCTTTCTATTGTTTATTTCTGGAGTTACATAAAATGTGGGTTTTAAATTTTCAATCTAGTGAAAACATATGTAAATGGCAAATTATTTTAAAACTAACTTAATGTGAATCGTGGGCTAGGCATTATCATACACATGATCCTTTAATTAGATAAATAAGGAAAATACGTTTGGAAAAATATAGTTTTGAGACCCAGTATCTTCCATGAGTGATTTTCTTCCCTCGAAGATAAAGACTGGTTTAGGGTAGTAAGAAAAATGTGCTGCATAACAACATTTTTACTTCTAGTAGAGAGAGCAAAGTTGCAGTTTCATAACATAGTTCTTCACCCTTTGATTTTCTTTAGAGAGGTTAGGAGAGAAAATAATTAATGAATAAAACATAATTTTTCAAAGGCTTACCCTCACTGGAAATTTTTATATGACACGAGCCCTATCAGAAATGAAAAATTCTTCCTTAGGGAACAAGAGAACATTTTAATACAAGAGATAGCTATAAGCTTTGAACTTTGGGTGGTTGACAAATCAGTCTGAAACAGCCCGTCTTCCAAATTTTTCCAATTGTTCATGCAAAATACGATAGGAAACTAAGTAGCATCTTGAAAGAAGATGATGCTTCTTATGCTTAGTTTAGGAAAAGTTGCAACCCCCTGTGCATCTAGTATGCTAAATAGTGCCCCAGAGGGGTCTTGATCTGCAGGGTTGTGTTGCCTACACTGCAGAGCAGCTGAAGCCACCTTCAGTGTAAACACCTCTGGTATGAACAGTTTGGCTCCCAGGCACAGCTGTACAGCCTGAGCAGGCCCTTCACACACAGGGCACGTGTGTATCTCAGGGGAAGTTGTATGTGCTCAGGTGACACTTGCTCCTCAGCCACGTGTGCATTCTCGGGAAAGGGCTCCTGGAAAGGGATCTAGCTGAGATCACAGCTCCATTATGGAGGCAATTTGATAAAGTAATATGCTTTTTACCTCTGTTTTTAAAGAGAAAGTCAAAGTCAAAGCTCCTGTGTGCTCTTGGCACAGCAAGGGATGGCATGGCATGGTGCCTGTCTGGCCAGGGGTGACAGCTCGGCACAGCATCTCCANCAGGACCATGCTGATTAACCCCCCATACACTGAATTATAGGCTGTTGAGTTGATGGACTCAGATTTTATTTCAGGTACAATGTTGTGGAGAAGGTGACCTTACCTAGGGACCATGATTTGTTTTCAACAGAGCCTTTTGGTGACACTGGTCCTCCACTAGTGAAGCAACTCTAATGACTGCATAGGCATCATTCTTTTTCCTCTGGGTGAAACTGAGGTCAAAGCAAATTCCATAATCCCTNGCCTGAGCAGGCCCTTCACACACAGGGCACGTGTGTATCTCAGGGGAAGTTGTATGTGCTCAGGTGACACTTGCTCCTCAGCCACGTGTGCATTCTCGGGAAAGGGCTCCTGGAAAGGGATCTAGCTGAGATCACAGCTCCATTATGGAGGCAATTTGATAAAGTAATATGCTTTTTACCTCTNAGATTTTTATTTGCATTAAATTGAGAGTGGCTCATGCACCAAGAGGCAGAGAGTTGTTCATCACATACTTTTCAGGGAACGGGAGCCTTGCCGATACTAGAAAGGTGGCTAACATGAACTAAGCAAACAGGACTTAAATTCATCCCAAATTTTTCATGTGGATATAAGACATATAGTCTTGACCTGAATTAGTCCATGTTAATTAAATATAACCTAAACATTGCTTTTTATCTAGGAGAACNTAAAGAGAAAGTCAAAGTCAAAGCTCCTGTGTGCTCTTGGCACAGCAAGGGATGGCATGGCATGGTGCCTGTCTGGCCAGGGGTGACAGCTCGGCACAGCATCTCCAGGAGCAGGAATGTCCAGCTCCTCTGAGCTACTTAAGAGCTGCCTCTGTATTGGTATGGCAACATGTCAGCTACTGGGAGGCAGGTGCTGGATTTCTGGGGTACTTTTAGCAGCTGCAGAGTTTACAGGGGGGTTAATGGGGTCTCAGATTTGCTTTTCATACCTGTATCTTGTAAACAGCAGAATTGCAGAGCTCAGCAGGGTAAAACAGTGCTACTACCCAGGCAGCTCCTGTG
>VYZR01034800.1:1196-13584 GCA_013400675.1 Oxylabes madagascariensis
TTTTTTTTTTTTTTTTTTTTTTTTTTTTTTTTTTTTTTTTTTTTTTTTTTTTTCTTTTTCTTTTTCATTTGAATGGTCTTGTTAGAGAAAGATAATAGAAATACCTAAAGTACAGTATCCTTCAACCTTTTTCATGTTTTTCCCTTTCTGTGTCATATGTCATGGACGACTGAATGACCATATTGATGGCAAAATCCCAGAGAGGGTTATGATAAAGCTGTGGTGGGAAGGCAGGATTGCCTTCCCACCCTGGAGTATGATCCTCCTTCCTCATAGAGGAACACCCCACTGATTACCTTCCAGCAACACACCATTGCCAAACTACATCTAATTGTCTGTCTGTTGTCCCTTGGGTTTATTTCAATCCTGAATTTTGAAAGGTGGTATTATTATCTTAATGGAATGTGAACACTGCTATGTGTACTGAAATAGGACTGAAATGCAGAGGCTGGGGAAAGCAGTATTCATATCCAACTCTTGGGTGACAACCTGTGTGGCACAAATGGCAGCTCAGGTTCGTGTCTTGTACATGAATTTGCTATTCATCACATACACAATGCACCTGCAGAATCAGTGTGTGAGCAGGGAATGGGAAACTAGTCCTCTCCTCTGCTTCCCAGACTCTTGCAGCACCTTCATGTGACTTACATAGTAATGTCACCTCTGATGTCAGTGGCTTTTAACTCAACAGTTAAATCTGCCACAGGAAATCAGTAGCAAACTGTCCTAACCTGATTTTCCTAACCTGGGGACCTCCTTTCCCACTGTCTTCCCAGCACATAGATTTTCAGATGTCATTTTTCCCCTAATATGGTTATGAAAGGGTGCTGTTTTGTATGACCTTACAAATCTGCTGACAGGGTAAAGAACTGTTTTCTTTTTCTTCAGCCAGAAATTTATTTACCAGCAGGGGGCTCCCTCAGGATTATGGTTGGGTTTTTCCTCTACCAATGTTACCATGAGGTTTGAAATAAAGGACAGAAAATGTATCAAGATGTGCATGACCCCGGAGTTTAGGGCTGATGTGGGCTCGAAGTGGATTTTGGCTCTCTGAGTGTGTGTGTATTTTGTTTCTGTGTGTTGGGAAGCTCAGGGAGGCAGAGGTCTACGCTTGGTCATGGGGACCTGTGCTCTCTTCATGCTTTGCCTGCCTGGGATGAACAGCTTTTGAGATTACTGTTGGGATAGAGAGCAGATTTTTGGAAAACCCACTGTGGGGAAAGTCTTTCCAAAACTGACCCGGACTCCAGCCAGCATACTGGGGAGAAAGCCCAAGTGCCTGGAGCATTGAAAGAAGCATGAGAGAGAGAGACGGTTGCTGCCAGTGGCTCATCCGCTGTGGCGATGAGGGTGCTGTGGTGGATAGTGAGAGCAGGGCTGTCCCCTAAAGCCCCTGAGCCTTGGCCCCAGGGCTCCTCAGCCTCCCCCTTCACAGCTGGCAGGGCACTGAGGTTGGCATGGGATCTCTCTCTCTTTCCCACTCTGGTAACCAAACAGGTGGTGCCTCCAGTCCTTCAATGGATACAGCTTGGATACAATACTTGCACAGTAACAGTAACTACTAATGCTAACACGCAGCAAACACTGCACACTGCCACGGAGGAATGTTTTGTTACATTTTATTACTGGAAAGATTACAATTTTGCCCCTTGCTGGTGTGGTGGGAAGACCATTTTCCTTGCACTTTCCTGCTTCAACCTTTCGTGCTCTCTTCTGCTGTTGAGATACACTGTTTATGGTGTATAAGGTATTTCAAGTGATTTTGGTCTAATGGTATACTCTAAAAATCTCATGAATTAACGGCGCCTGGGATCCTGTTGTAATCCAGCTGTTGTCCTTTTTGAACTTAATAATTTCTATTTGCTAATAATGTATAGAGTGAAAGAAATTTTCACTTGCAGGCACATGTACATGAATAGTTTTCTTCAGCTAACTGATAGCAAACCCTGCATGTGCCGCCTTTTCCCCATGTCCCTGCCCCTCAAGGACAGGGACAGGCTACATACTGCCATGACAGCTCCAGCAGTGTTAGCTGCACTATGAGCTCCTGCTCCCACCCCTGACCCACCAGGACATGCATCCGCTCTGCATCTTGAACATCCATCTTTACAACCACAGGCCTGGGGTGCAGACGATTAGAGGGTGATACCAGGGGGCAGAGCCATTGTGGGCTGTGGAGCAATGGCTGGTGGGAGTGGGATAACAGCAGGGCACGGGGATCTGAGAACAGTGTGATTACTATGGGTAATTAGCAGCTAAATATTACGATGATTATTAAATAATGTTTGAAATTGGGTCCTGGGATTTGGGTGCAGAATCCTCAACTTGTCTGGTGTAGCTGTACATAAGATGGGAGGTAACTAATTTTGTGTTAATTGGTTGCGTTGTGTGGACATTTGGTTTTAAGAATGAATGACAGTTGTCAGTGTGAGAACCAGCCCAGATATTGGAGCTGGCAATGGCGAAACCAAGTCTCTTAGGACAAAACTTGGGATCAGTACATGTAAGCAGACAGTGTTGACATCTTTGAATAAACTGAACATAGGTATCACCCTAATCTCCCCCAGGCACATCTACTCTGTGTTCTGTAGTGGTTTTGTGGGTGACTCTGTGCCGTTGTGTGTACTGATACTGTTGACGGGAACAGATAAGGACCTTTCAAGTGACACCTGCCTTAAACAAACAGTGACAAATGAAGACCTAATCACACTGTTTTTAGAGAGGCCACTGGGTGAAAATTTGTCCTGGTCAGAGTGTCTCCACGGATCTGGAGCGACATTTCACAGGCCTGTTGGGAAGAATGGAATGTGGGCTTTGGATGTTTCATCCAAATATTGGTCTTTATTGTGGCATTTACAGTGTCTTAAAGGAAAATTCTACTGATTTTTCAAAATTCTGGCAGTTAGTGAAAGCAGTTGAATTGCTTTTGAAAAAACCCCAGAATATTGTATTTATGAGACTAATCATCAATCAGGCAAAGAAAGAAAGAAAACCCAACAACCCAGGAAGGCAAATGGTGATAAAGATCCCAGATAAAGTCACTCTTCTCAGCAGGCAGAAAGTCTGATGAACTGAAATGGAAAGTCCTTCTCATTGATTTCACTGGGAAAAGTAATTGACTTTGAACTCTTTGAATAAGTTGCAATCTGTATTTAATTTTTTGTCCAAGGAAGAGAATGTAATTTTGTTTTTCTTGTGGCTGCTATTAGCCTTAATGTCAGTTGCACAGCTGAATCTCTTGCATCAAGCTCCAAATTTACCCCTGATGTCAGTGTGCTTAGGAATAAAGCAAAAATCAGCCTTTCATCTCTCAGTTGCTTAAGGGATCATGCCATAATACCACATTTATTAATTCAAAATCTCTCTTGTCTGTACATGCACAAATGGAGCTAAGTATTCTGAGGAAAGGCAGAGAAAGTGTAAAGACTGTACTTCAACTTTTAGACATTAATGCAACCTATTAACTGAAAATATTCTGAGAGTTTTAGCAAACATACACATTTTTGCCATGGAGAGATTCAGCACTGCAGGCTGTCATGATGGCAGGTATGAACTGCTGGTTTTCTCACAGGGCCACATTAACCTTTGAATGACATGCATACCGTGCTAAGTTTGTTGTCATCAGTTCCAACATGGACAGGGAGAGCTGCCTCTGACCCCAGTGCAACCACAGAGCAGTTTCCTCATGCAGATATATTTAGGCAAGATCAGGTCAGTTCTGTGTTGGGACAGCCATCTGAAGACAGAGGAGTTGTGCTTGAGCTTGTGCACCATATCTTGCCTGTTCCAGGATGAAGCATCTGATCCTGTAGGCTTTCCTAACATAAAAATCTTACATGTGTGTTTGCTGTTCACATTACCTGGGTATGTACAATCTGTCTGTAAAAGCACCTGTCTTCTTCATCTGTTGCATAGACCTTTTTAGCCAAAGATTATGAGGAGGAGAAAACAGTTTTGATAATTAAACTTCAATGATTTACACTGGCAGTCTGGGGACATTACACTTTCAATCACCAACACAAACAAGATCAGAAAGCTCATCTAGACAGACATCTCTATGGAGAAATAATGAGTCTTTTTAAGGCTCCAGATGTGTGCTGGAAAGGCAGCAAATGTTAAATACCAACCCACTTGAAAGATCCTTTAAAATTGCAGAAAATTGTAAACAGACCATTCTGTGAATGAGGGTTGGTGGTTATTTGTTTGCATTTATCAGCCCTTGTAAAAATTAAGGGGAAAAGGCATTCCAGATTGTTTTTGAAATGCTCTGATAGGGAGAAGCCGTGATCTTGAGGCGAGGACAGGTGAGGTGACCATGCCTGGGTCCCTGAAGAGGCACCTTCTTTACCCAGGACAGAACATCTGTCTTATGCACATAGTTTCACAAATAAAAAGAATCTAAGGGAAATGGGAAAAACAGATGACAAATATATTTAAAAGTGGTGCTAAACTGTTTTAAATACCTCTTTTCTCAAAGAAAGCAAAAAATGTAATCCAAATACATCTTTTTCCCAAGAAAATATGTGTTCTTGAGTGCAGAGTAGAAAATCAGAAGAAAAACTTCTGTTTTTCCCAGAAGTATTGTTTGTCTAATACTTTCTTGCATTTTTCTAATAAAAACAGAAGATGAGCAAAACTATTTCTGTTCACAATCTATATCGTGGAGCTCGTGTATTCCAAGGACCCTCAAGCTTCAGGAACAGTATGGATGTAGATGCTCATGTCTGACTTTGTGAAGTCCAATATTCTGTGCTGTTATTCATTGTATTTGTTTTCCTTCTATTTTTCATGACAATTGATATACAGATATGCTCCACAAATTCTGACAGCTTAATATTGTTCCTACAAGGACCTTTTTGTACCAGTGGCCTTGCTTTTTACCTTTCTTCCTCAGTCACACTTTTCTTTTAGTACTGTTTGCATATTAAGTTTTTTGAACTTTGTCATCTTATTTATCTTAAAATTCTTTTTGTCTGTTTTCATGGGCTTATACTAAGAAGTTCTTACAGGAACTTTTAAAAACTTACTTTCAGTAGCCCCACTGAAAACTTTACAAGCTACTTTGCATCAAGTTCTGCTGCAGAATTTTTCTTTTCCTTATTAACAGAATTTTAATTTATCTTTTGTTAGTATGTCCTGTCACAGGCTGTATTGTTTGAGAACATGACTCTTATCCCCAACCATGATGACAATTTTGCTATCAGTATTAAAATCCTGTGAATGTCAGAGCAAATAGGACAATAGGGAAGTTGTGGAGTAGCTCCTTTACTACTGTAAAGGTCAAATTTGTAGACACTGCTCTGGCTGAACGATGTACAGCACTGCAAGGACTCAGAATAACCTAAGTCAGAGAGTAACAAACTAAACCCAGAAGTAATTTTTGGACAGGAGGGTCCAAGGTGATGCACCTGAGGTTGGTTTTACCGGAATTACCAATTTTACTTGCATATCATAAAGGCTGCCAGGAACTCCATGGCTTTCTAGCATCTCTTGTCTTTCAAAACTAACCCTAAACCTTTCTGTGTAGCTACGGTGAACACAGACCCAGCCATTATCGTAATCAGATACAACTTGCCTGAAAAACTTACCTTGGTGCTGTGTCTGGGTAATCCTATCCTTTACAACAAAGGCCCCCTCCTGACTTTGAGGGAACTAATGAGACTTCACTAGAGGTCGTGATATAGAGCTGGTTCTGTGGTGAATAATTCCCTGTGTACCATTGCTTCTGTGTAACAGGCTGCTCCACCAGGCAGGTTTTACCACTGATTTTTAGTTAAGATCTTTTCTGAAGCTCTTGATGCTATTGCCTGGGACTGTTGCTCTGATGGCAAGCAGGTGATGTGAGTGGGCCAGAGTTTTAGTCCATTCATGGCAGAAACAGAATAAGCTGAAGAAACATTGCTAGACTGACATGTTGTTCCTTGAAGTTTTACCTGTTTTCTCTCCTTCAGTGTGTTCATGAGATATTCCCTTTTCATGGCACATATGCTATTGTGGAATCTCAGCACTTCAGCATCTGAGCTGTGTTTATCCTTATAACATACCATGACTAAAGCAGTGTTTTTATCCTTACATTTTGTAAAGAGTGAAAAATTGCCAGGAAGTTAGTAAGTGGGTTGATGAAGATCGCAGAGCTATTGTGGGCCAAGAAATCCTAAATCCAAAACTCGTGGTAAATTACACCATTCTTACTCCATGACTGTGTGAAGACACACTTTCTAGTCATAAGGGACTGCCTTACCAACAGGCTGATAACACATGAATATTTTTGCCATATGGGTCTAGTGTGAGCTAGAGTCAGAGCAGAGCCCTTGGGCAATGCTTCCAGCTGGAAGTGTGTGAGGACTTTTGTCTTTGGAAACATTGCTCTCGAGCCATTTGGTGCCATTTGGTGGGAGGGAACAGGGTTTCTGCTCCTGAGGAAATGTAGATTTAAGCAACATGCAGCAAGAAGAGCTTCGGCATATTTTCACTAAATTATTTGTAGATGTAGGAATAGGATGTAGACATTTTCTGTGCATTGCATCCTAATTTCTGAGTGGATTTTAATTATCTTCTGGTGAACCTGAAGCAGCAAAGAGAGACACACTTGTTCATTCCTCTCTTGTTGGGAAGCAGAGGAAGTGGTCATTCAAATGGTCACAGACATTTAATTTCCAGAGATGGTTTCAGATTAACATATCTCTAATCAAGATTTTCTGAGGTTCTCTTTGGATGAAAGGAGCTGTATTTCTGTATGGCCTGGCACTGAAGATGTAGCATACGTAAGTGATTGACTTCATGCTTCATCCAAGTCTTCTAATCCATTTGTCTTTTTTGGGAAAAAAAATAAAAAAATTGGGGAGTTCACGGATGGGTTGTACTGAGTGGTCTGGAAGAATGGTTGGTCATGGGGAAGCATTACAGAGTTAGGGTGGCTGCAACACTTAGATCTGTCCTAAACCTCATATTATTCAGCACTGTTATCAGAATCTTTTTACAAAGATAAGAGTTTCCTTTTATAATTCTGTGCCTCCCCAAGGGTTACTGAGGGCTGCCACACTGATTAGTAATTTTTGCTGGGTCAGCACAGTCAGACGGACTTTCACCTAAACCAAATAAGATTTAATGTATGAAAAGTAAGTCATAGCCCAAAGACAGCCAATTGCTGTCCTTTCTCTACTAAATGGGACATGACGGACACCAGATTTGACCTGAGAAAACTTAAGGTAATGACTCCCATCCAACGGGCTTCATCCTCTCAAAAGAATGTTATGGAAAAGCTGCTCCCACTAAGCTCACCTTCCTTCAATATGTGCAGAATATGGGATCAAAGAATTTGCCCTCCTGTTATCTATCAGAGAGGTGATTTACTTGTGGTGTGAAACTCTTCTATGGGGAGAGCATAATAGTTATTAAAAGAGAATTTAATATAGTGGAGAGAGGCATAACTGGTTGGAGCTGTAGTGCAGGGAAGGCAGTATTTCTGGAGTAAACCATGGGGGCAGGAGATGGAGTTTCTATTTCCTGATGTTTTCATAACAAGACTGGATGTCCAGACAGACTAAAACGTCTCAGTCTGGCTAAAACCAGCTGTTCTCAGGTCAGGTGCAAGTGCAGGCTTTCTCTACCCTGGGCATCTCAGACACTGATTAGGTAATGGATATAATCCTGCCTGGCATCCTTTATAGAAAAGTTGGTCCAAGTTAAGTTGGTGCAATGATTTTATAAACTGAATTGATAAACTGAACTCTCCCTGATGCTACTCAAAGACATCCTCTGAAGGACCACAGCTCCATTTGCACCTCAATAACTGCTCAAACACCCCTCCTCCTAATGTGGTAGCCATACAGCCAGGTGCTCTGCAGAGACCTGCTTCCCAGTCCTTGTGTTCAGCAAGGGAACCATTGTGATGGTCTGCTGGGGCTGCTGTACCACTTCCAATTTTGAAGGGAGCCTTTTTAATGGGTTTTATTTAGAAATAAATTTGTATTTTTACCAATTACACTTATGTTTGTGAGTTAATGAAACTTATTTTGAGACTGACATGTATGAGATTACTTTCTTTGCTTGTTATTATTTCTAAGAAACATATCCATAAGTAACACCAAATAGGAGATTTCTTTAACACCTGCCCTTATACATGGATAGGGAGAAAACAACACTTAGAAATAAACATCCTTATATAGAGAGTGCAAACAAAATTTACACTGCAGCAAAGAAACAGTTGTAAAAGTAATAGTTTTAAATGTTCTACTTCTTAGCAATTAAAGGAGATTTCCAAGCATGTAGCAGGGGCAGTCCATCAGCTGGTGATCAGTGAGACCTTCTAGAAACTTCTTCCTAAAGGGAACAACTGGATATGTGAATGATATCTCTGGTGGGGGGAGATGGCTGTGCGCAGTTGTGAGGTGACTTGGTGTGCAGGTCTGATAGGCTCACTGCTCCTCTGTGAGGAGGAAAGTTGCCAGCATGTGGCAATATTGGCTGTTGAGGCATTTGACAGGGCTAGAGACAAGAAAGGCACATAATTCAACACAACTTTAGCCTGGCATTTACATAAATAATTTACTTTTTGCACTTCTGCCCTATGCTGTTGGTCAGCTGGGGCCATGTGTGAGGCTGATGATGTTACAGTCCGCAGGGGGACCATCAGACATCTGAATTTTTGTGTTTTGACTGCAGGCCAGAGGTGCTGGCAGGTAAAAGCAGAGCTGTCCAATGAGGTGGGCAGGAGGTGCTGTGGGCTCTCAGGGTGCAGGGCTCGCAGCTGTGATGGCTGTGGGGAGCACTGATGGGGCTGGGAAAAGCACCCTGCCCTGCTGCCCTGTCAGCAGACTGGGAGGGTCACCAGCTGAGTGCCAGGAGTAGATTCTTGTACTCCTGAAGCATCTTTCTCCTGGAGGTAATTTTTTCACTGGTGAGGAGTTTCATTTAGTTGTCCCTTCCCCCGAAATTTTAATGACATCTAATGCAGGTAGTTGTTTTGGATCACAAGATGGTATTGAAATTTGTGTTGATGTGACAACTTCACTCTTTTGCTCACCTTTCTGTGCAAATCTTGTCCGGTCCTCTTTCTGAGGTGAATTTGGCTTTGTCAGTGCCTGATTGCTATCTACTTAACATTCCTCTCATTCCTCCCAACAGGTATTGCAAATGGACACTCAAGAGGTCTCCGGGTATCTGAAATTGCTATAGACATTTTATTTGTTCCTATACACCCTCTGTAGAGTTAGTTTTTTCATTCCTAAAGAAGTTGTCCAGTGAATGATACACACAGGGCAGTTATTGACACATCCTTTCTGATGCAATGGATAGCTTGGAGCATTCCTGCTTCCTTCTCTAAAATGAAACAGTCCAGGTGTGACAAGAGGTACAGTGTACCTCTGTAGTGCAGGACCATCCACGGGGCTCATGCAAGGCCTCCTGCCCAGGCCCCTGGCCAAAGCATGGCAGCAGATTTGCCACCTCTGCAGACCCCCCTAGAAGTGCCTGCTCCTGCCCAGGGCACTGAGAGGCTGGCACAGTGCATCCCATCAGCTTCACAGCAGTGGCCCATGGATGTGGCATCTCTTTGTGGGGCAGCACAGAGCAGGACCAGGGCACTGAGAGGCTGGCACAGTGCATCCCATCAGCTTCACAGCAGTGGCCCATGGATGTGGCATCTCTTTGTGGGGCAGCACAGAGCAGGACCAGGGCACTGAGAGGCTGGCACAGTGCATCCCATCAGCTTCACAGCAGTGGCCCATGGATGTGGCATCTCTTTGTGGGGCAGCACAGAGCAGGACCCTGAGGGCTCTCTGCCTTTTGAATAAGGCTTATCAATTATTTTGTGATGGATATTCCCATCTGCATAAAGCAAGGAGTGATATTTATTCTCTTTTTACTAGTGCCTTTAACTTTTAAATAGACCAGAAGAGAAATTGGTTTTATATGGATTCTTTCACTCCTCCATATTCCAAAGCACTTTTACAGATCAGTTAAGCTAGGATATAGTGCTGGTAATGGAGTGACTCTGGGCAAAGAGGGCAGTCTGAACTGCACCATATATCATGGCACCCACCTCTGCTGGATGTGATGTGCATGCTCTTTGATTTTTTAAATAGCTATTCCATACTGGCCCTTGATTTTGTAGGTTTGTGGAATTCACAGTTTTATCCCCTAATTGCAATGCGAAAGCATTTGAATATTCAAGGGGATTGTAAGAAGCATCAAATCAGCAGCTGAACTCTGCTGAGCTTTGTCTATCTGTAGGGAAGACTGACTTGATTTGATGTCCTTTTATTGTAAAAAGTTCTATTCCCAGTTATAAAGAAAGGACTTTTTCCTTGCAGGAGATAACTTTTGAAAATAAAGGAGGACTCTCTTTCCTTGTAAATATCTTTATTTACCTGTAAAATACTGGGCCTCCTGTGTGTGTGTGAGTCATGCAGGTGCTGCTGGTTCCTCTGCACTGGTGGCCTGTGGGGATGTTGATACCAATAGCAGGGAGCACAGGACAGCTGCCCAGTTATGGGAGCTGCCTCAACCAGCCAGCCTCAGGAGAAACAAATACTGTTTCACTGGCTTTTTAACTCAATCAGTGCTGCAGAGCAGCAGGTGGGGCTTTCTTAGTCAATCTGAGCCGAGGCTGTGGCAGCTGCAGGAAGCTCTCAGATATTATCATTCATACTGAAATACTGGCAAAAGAGTTTATTAATAGCCATATACTCCCAAATACACTGCACTAGACCAGCTTGTAACTCTTTTGATCATTCATTTTTTGTTCTCCCATTCGTGCCTCTAAAGTGAAATAGTAAATAATTATTTCTGTACCCCAGAATCTTCCCATTAATCTTCATTAATGATTATTTCTGTCGCTTTCAAGCAGGGTCTGTAAAGAATTGTGCTTGTATAATTGACCAAATCCCTCTCTCATTTCCTCTTAGGCTGTATTATTGATGTCAAGTGAGAACAGAATACTCATGAAGTGTAAGACCTGAATTTGGCTCAAAAACTATGCTATACTAAAAGCTTTCCTGTCCTATTATAGGTTGTATCCAATATATTTAGTAGCAGAAATAATGAACTATATAGAGTCTTTCATCTGAAAAATTACCAGGACAACACAAAACAGATACAGTTGAAAGAAAAATTAATTAGTGTTTAAAAAGAAAACAAAAAGAAAACTGAAACCTTTAGAGCTGGTATAAAATGGCAAGCATACTGTATTCCAGTGCAAATCACTAATGGTTAAATTCTTCTTTCAGACCCACATAAATCAGAGTAGCCTCCCAGACTTTAATAGAGTCATGCCAAAATTGCGCTGGTGTAGTCAGCTCATTTTGGCCTTACATACTTGGCATTTGTCATTGTAGATCTAATCCAAACTCTGTGGAACCTCTTGGGAACCTTTACATTCAGATAATGGGATTTGGATTGGATGGTATAAGTTTAACATGAATCATAATTAGCTTAATTTGGTATTTTTATGGCTCATAATATAGAGAGGCACATGAGCCAGCTGGAGCATTGATCTTGTTGCTTAGTAATGGAAGTGAAACCATGAAGTCTTTCCCTTAGTCCACCTAATTTAAATCAGGTGGTACCTAAGTAATTACCAAATCAGAACAATCTTGAGCCCTGACCTCAAATCATGTGTTGTGTCTTCTGGTGCCAGGTCTCCAGTGAAGTGTTTCTCCTCTTTTACTTCTCATGAGCCTTGGCCATTCATAACACTCATCTCATAATGTTGATGTCGTTAATTGCACTAGTGTTTAATATGCTACAGGGATAGCATTATCTTGTCTCCTATGTTTGCTTAGTTCATTATGTTCTCTGTATCTAGTGGACAAGAGGACCCAGAGTTCACAAAGCCTGTTTCTGATCTCATTTACACTGGAGATGCATCAACAGAATTTGATAAACTTCAATGAAATTATTCTTGGTATGTAGTAGTGCAGCACAAGTACAAATGTAAGGTCTACTGTTAATCTGCTAGAATGGCATTGCTCATGCTGAGGGTAAGAGGGAGCTGTAGTTGACATCTGTATATGTATATTTATATAATGATTCTTTAAAATGTCTGTTCATGTTCAAAAGGAAAAAAAAATTCTCTGTTCATTGGGGATTTTCTGGAGATGAGACTGGTGTTAACAGCAGCAAGACTTAGCCCAGTGTATTGCATGCCTGGAATCAAAATGACACACAGTCAGTACATGCATCCCTTGTCCAAAACCCTCGGGTAGTAGAAAATGTCTGTCACCTTCTGTACTGATGAAAGGAAAACAACTTACTGCCAATTTGTATGAAGAGAAGAAGCCTTTCTTCTAGCCTTTGTCTAAGAAACAAGCAGATAAATGGAAAGGATGCTTTTGTATCAGTATCACGTAAAGGGTAATGAAATTGGAAATAGATGAATGATTTATTG
>VYZR01034849.1:0-23236 GCA_013400675.1 Oxylabes madagascariensis
CTTGAAAAACAACTTGGATGAAACTGCCCTTGACATTGCAAGGAGGACTGATATATATCACTACCTTTTTGAAATAGTAGAAGACTGCATAAATGCCGTGTCCCCATAAAAGCTTGTGAATGTGAGGTTTTCTGCCTCTTTCTTGTTAGTGTTCTGCATGCCCATCGGTGGTGGTCTGTCTCTTTGCCACGAGGTTTTAATGTAAGATACTTCAGTATTCTCCTCAGGCAAAAATGTCACTTCCTGCAGCGCAACGCAGTGGTCACGCTTGTACTTTGAAGCGTTACTGCTGTTAGTCAAGGTAGTCAGAAAGTCTCAGTAATTTCTGTGAGTTTCTACTTAATTAGTGCAGATTTGGAGAGGCCTTTGTAAGTTGTCTGTAGTGTCAAAGCAGGAGGGAAAACTGGAATATTTACTTGATGTGAAAAAATTCTGGCTTGGTTATGCAGAGTTTATTACAGCTCACTTGAAAATTATTTTTTGAGAAATTTTAACTTTTTTAAAACTGCATGAAAGCTCAGAATGAATGTAACTTATTTGGGTGGTACACAAAATGTTTAATGAACCTAATGCAAGGCTTATTATAAAATAAAATATTTAACCCAAAGTATTTTGTCATATTTTAAATTGAAAGCCCATTTATCAATGCAATTGCCTGTTCATAAATCAAACGCATTATTCATAGGATAAGAAAGTAGTTTTGGTTTATTTTTTTCCTGATGCTTTTCAAGGAAGTGACCTTCTCTCAAGATCCTATTTACTTTTCCCTTGCAATTAAGTTAAGGGACTTAACGTTAACATCAAGAATGTGGCATTAGTTGGAAAAAATGAGCCACAACCATGTGAGGATAAACAGCCAGCATAGTTGTGTCTGATTTAGTTACAGGTAATTTACTATTTTTCTTGCACTTTTGCGTTAATACACTAAAATTTTCCCATGGTGAGGGCATGCAGTATGATTTTCAGCTTCAACTTTACCATCTGTAATTTAGAAGTGGAGAAAGTCGCTTCTCTGTTAAACGAATTGAACTGAAAATTGAATGTAAGTGCTGAAGTACTGTCACTATGAGAGCTGTAGTAAACACCTCACTGTCCCATGCAGATGCCTTACTGAGTGATGCCGAGCTCCTTCCACTAACACATACACAGCACAGTTGTAGCAGAAGCAGCAGGGTCGGGTTTGTTGGCCCACATTTGGTGCTCTGATCAAGCTATTGTGGAGGGTGTCTTGGTCACCTACCTTTTAGGAGCAGTGTGTAATGTTCAGCACTTTTTGGTGGAAAATGGAAGCACAGCTTCTGAACTATGAATGGTGTAACATGATTTTAATGCTTATTATTTTTTGAAAGTTTGGTTTCAGGACATCTGTGGAAGAAGATGAATATACCTTGAAATGTGTCAAGGAATAATAGAGGCGTGGATTACAAGGCCACTTCAGTCCAATAAGCAGTGTCTGAAGATGCTTCGTTTTATGACCAAACTATTACTTTTGAGTGGCAGTACATACACATCAGTTAAATTGGATGAACCCCTGTCGTTCTTCCCCTCAGTCCGGCATTGCCTCGGGCGAGGATGACACGGCATCCTTCCGCGGGGCAGGCCCATGGTGACGGCCCACAGCGGTACGGGGTTTGTGAAGCGCGTGCCCCGCTCCCGTGGCCGCGCTGGCTGTCACAAAGGACTCGAAGCTGTCAATGGCACCAGAGCTGTCCCCCACCCCGTGCCCCAAGCGGCGGCCAGGGCCCGCTGTCCCTGGGGCCGGCCGTACCCTGCCCGGGGAGCCGCCGAGGCGCGGCCCCGCGGGGCGGCCCCNATCCCCGTGAGCACGGCCGGCCCCGGCCCCCGGCCACCCCTGCCCCAGCCCGGGCCCACCCCGCTGGAAGATGCCTTGGGTGTCCCCTCGGGAGCCCAGCCGGTCCCCGCGGCTCCTCGCCGATGTCCCCCAGCACCGCGGCAGGTGCTGGCCCTGGTGCCGTGGGGTGTCCGCCTCCCTCTTGAGCTCCTTGGAGACTTCCTGCAGCGAGGACATCTTCTTGGATGCCTCTCCATCCACGGCCCTGCCTTGGGATGTCTGTCATGGGGAGGCACAGTGGCCCCTTTCTGAGTGGCCCTTGGCTACCAGCACACCCCGTCTGGCTGTACCCACCAGAGTCCTGTCCTGTACCATCCTCCTGTCCTGAGGAATTGCCCAGCACTGGGGAGTAGGGAGTAGGGAGCAGGGCCTGGCTGAACACTATCATATATGTGTAAATGATTTGGTTATTGCTCAGCGTTGGGGAGTAGGGCCTGGCTGAACACTATCATATATGTGTAAATGATTTGGTTATTGCTCAGCGTTGGGGAGTAGGGCCTGGCTGAACACTATCATATATTTGTAAATGGTTCGGTTCAATCGTATTGAAGATGGATGCAGAGTAGCATAACTCAACAATTGCATTCAGCAAAGTACACCAGCATTCAGGGGATTTCTAATAACTGGTTGTTTTGTAATATGTTTTACTAACAGGGCAGAAATGTGTATATGTTGAGCCACCTAGGAGAGTTAAAGAAATACTGGAGGAGCACTTTCATTTTCAGAAAGAAGAATGCAATGTTAAACATCCAGCTGCAGGTAATCCTCTTTATTAGCAAACGGCAAGTGTTTGTTAGGAAAAGTGATTGTTTTGAGGAACTATGGCAAAATTACAGAACATTTATATAATTATGTGCAGAACATTTAGAAACAGCAGAATTGCATATGGTCTTTATTACTTTTTTCTCTTTTTTTTGGTCAGAAGTTATGAGACCAGAGAGAACACAGGTAATTCCATATGATATATCAGTTTAATAAACCAGAAACAATTGCCAAGCAATAGGGAGGGTTTGTTACATTTTTCTTTGAAAGAAATGCTGTAGTTATTATAATACTGTTTTTCTTCTGTAGGATTGAGACCCATTCCTAAACTCACTCAAAATGATTTTAAAACAGTTGGATTCACAGACAAAAATGTACCTAAATTAGGTGATGTAATCAGTACCCAGCAGATGTAAGGACCATTTGAGCCTGTAATTCTTATTACTATGATTAGGCTCTGTAGGGAATTACAGCACACACCTGCAAATGACTGACTTAGGTAGCCTCTGTGTGCAGTAAGAAGAGGAAAAAAGGCACTTTGGACATTCTTTTGACTTGTCCTAGACACCTGTCATTGCATGTGCCATGCTCTAAAAGTGCCTGTTCTTTTCCTGTTGACTGAAAAGGGCTTCTGAACACACGGCTGAGTTGCAGATGTTAACACAATGTCTGCTCAATCTGCTCATGTGCCTAATGTTACTAAGAGCTGAACACAACTATTTTTTCTGCATCCATCTGCCAATGGATCAAAATTGACCGCAATATTTCAGTCTGGTTGAATAAATGGATGCTACCTTATATGTTCTCTGGACTTTAGAGGAGTGTCCCAAAGAAATGTATGTTACAAAGGCTTAAAGTACTAAAGATAATAGAGAAACACTACACAAATATTTGTTACAGGACTGTATAATATGGATCTATAGCAAGCTCAGCACAGAAATTGTATGTACAGCCCAATGTTATAGGAATAGCATAACAATGATAAATTATAAATATGATAAATATAGATGCTGGTGTACAGATTATTCAGCGAGTACTGAATTCCTTTTTCAGCTGTTTGGACAATTAGAGATGCTTACTAAGTGGCCTGGGCTCTGATAGACAACAGTTGTCAGATTAGATGGTTACTGATTTACACAGTTTAGATGACTAAAGTGTATTGTCTAAAATAAATTAGATGGCCAGTAAATTGCAACCTTTCCACAAAATAAATTAGCTTTTAATTTTGTTCTGATTGTGATGGCTTTGGTTTTTTGTTTGTTTGGTTAGTTTTTGTTTTGGGTTGGGTTTTTTTAGGGAGTGGGTGTTGTTGTTTTCTATATTTTTATGAGGGCATTTGGTATTCCAGTATGACCAAAAAAGGATGCTGACTTCATCAGTGGTATTACTGCTGTTTCTTATTTATTATAGCCAAGCTGTATCCTGCTTCAGTTAGGTCCCTGAGTAGTCCTAAGAGCTTCTATAAACAGTAGAGAGCGTTGTTGTACCTTTATGAATTTGAATTGCTCTCTGAAGATGCCAATCTCTTTTCATTAACTATGGAAGAATATTATTGTGTAGTTTTATATTAATTCTAGAACAAGCTGAAGTAATCAGTTATAAAACTATTATTTTGCCAAATTATTGACAGTGGCTCTGGAAGGAGTTTGGAATGTGAAGAATGATTTCTCCATTAGAAGCCTGAAACCAGTGTCACAGAATAGCAACAATTTACTTTTACAGCCTCAATTCTACTCAAGACATGCAAGAATGAAAAGTAAGAGTCAATAATAAGAAACTTTCACTGTAACACCTCATTTTTAGGTTGCAGGGCATCTTTCTGCAGAGCTAATCCATCTCTTCCTTTAGTAAGTAGGCAACAGACTTTGAAATCTTTGCAGAAGAGATCTGTTCAGGACTGCTGGGTTGAGTCACCTTATTTCATATTCTGAAGCTTTTTGTAAAGGTTCCACATCTATTTTGTGGAATAATCACTTGGTTCCTACTGATAGATGGTGAGTGTTGGTTTCATGTTCATTATGAACCTTACTGTTCTTAGCATCCAACCTTAAGGAATTCAATCATTTGGAAAAGCACTCCTCCAGCACACCTTCTGAAAAGACCTTGATCTAGGTGTTTTTTCAGGCATTTTTGCATTTGCCTGCAATGGTCAGCTGGTGCTCTGGGAAATGTGTTTCTCTCTTTACAGTCTGTAGAGCGTGGCTTTTGTGGAGCAGACCTGTTCTTTATAGATTTTAGCTTAGTGTGTGTCCATATCCTCTCCTAACCTAACTCTCTTTAAACCCTAAGGAAACAGAGTTTGTTTGCTTTTTAAGAGGAATATTTTTAGTGCCATGACCTTGTGGAATATATGAACTCAGCATATTTTGCCATTACATGAAGCTCTTTCCCACATTCTTGGGGGATAGTGGTTTAAAAATACAGGAAGCTGCATGACTAACACCTCTTTCTTCCTATCTTGATCTTGTGAGATCAGGAGATAGTGGCATCTTAGTTACAAGAGCAGCATGGATTAAGGTATTACTGGTATTAGAAGTGTTTAACCAGTACAGCCTTCTGCCACCCTGCCTTTACTTTAGAGTTACTTATTTGTAGGAACACTTTAGTTATAGAGCAGACCTAACAACTATAGAATGACTCAGAGTTTCGAGATGTTGGCATTATTTTAAAGCTCATGTACCTCAGGCTTCCACTGAAGGCAAGGCAGAGTTTTCAAGAAGATCATGATCTTCTGCATTTCCTGTTCAGAACCATGAAAAAAAGAAGAGCTTTAAAACAAAGCAGTTTATTCAGATTGATGTAGATGCTGAAAATCTGTTGATTTTCCTTTGGGAATTTGGATGTACCTTCATTCTCAGGGGCTGCTGCTACAGACAAGTGGTGTCCTCCTCACCAGCTATGCTGCCTGTTTTGCAGCGGGCAGGCAGGCATCACGAGAGAAGAGGTGGCAGAAAAGATACATAATGGAAGAAAAACTGGGAGCAATCTGGCTTCAGCTCCTATGTTCACCAAACCATCTCCATTCATGCACTCTTTTCTGTGTAAGGATCTGGGGAAGAAAGGAGAGACTAGGGGGCATATGGAGAGGGTACAGGCTATAGAAATGGACAAAAGGGAAGAGACGATGAGAGAAGATGAGCCCACTGTGTTTAGTGCCAGATGGAGAGGAAGCAGTGAAGGAGAAGGAAGAAGCACTGATAAGGGGAATGAAAGGGGAGACGCAGAAGGTTAGAAATTCCTGGAGGAAACAGAAGAGAGGAGAATGCACTTCAGAGATAGAAACTGTAATAAATGAAGGGAAAATATGCAGGAGATATAAATAGAAGAGAGAAAAAGAAAAAAAAATATATATTCACATTGCTGAATTTACTTAAGTAAATGCATTTTGCTTCTTCCTTTTATTGCCTTTCCCTGATAGTGACCAGTGGTTTGGAGGGCTCACTATGTGGTGTCTCATCCATCCTTAGAGCAGATGTTTTCTTTTTTACAGATTGCTGAATGTCAATGCTGTGAAGACCTGAGCCTGCTTTGATGTGTCAAATCAAACACCAGCATAACTACCTACCTTTGGAAATGTAGATGTTTATTTATAGGATTTTGAATAAAGTTCTACTTGAATATGGAGCAATTTCATTTTTGTTATTTTATTCATATCCTCATACCATTTTTTAATCAGATGTTGTAAGTCGCCAAATCTGATCCATATTTCCACCAGTGATGAAAATGTCACAATCCAAAGATTACAAGATGTTCTTGCTGAAAAACGTGCAACTGTGGAAGTCAATAATTTCATAGTTTTCTCTTTTGCAAAGTGATTCTAAGTTCCAGCAGATTATTTTAATGTAATTGAAGAAATGCCTCATAATGCTTTAGGCTGAGTTCATCCATTAAACTGAGCATTTCAGAAGGAAAGAGTTTGTGATTCGGTATCTAGCCTGATTTAATGAAAGTTTAACATTGTCGCTGTTGGACACGAGAAAAAGATGAAAGACTCTAAGTGTTTTCAGAAGGCATAGAGTTTTGTATTGTTTAATTTTTACTACTTTTATAAGGTGTTACGATGCAGACTTAACATCATTGGTGAATAGGAATGACACCTCTCTAATCCCATTGGTTAGACTAGAGAAACAGAACTAGAAGGCAAAAATACTGCCTAGAGAAAATTGTTTTGAGAAAGATGGTTGTTTACCAAGATTGTTATGAGAAGAAGCTTCCTTGAGAGATTTTTCCTTTGGGAAAAGAGTAGCAGCTACCAGCAAGCTAAAATCTCTCAGATTAAGAAATATCAGGCCCACATAACATAAATAAGCCTCTCTCCATATAAGAGCTATCATAGTATCAAAGAACCATAGAGACAGCATGGAACCTGAAATAATTTGCCACTCTCACTCTTAAACCATTATTACAGTGAGGTAACACCAACTGAATATTAGTTTGCTTTGTATTATCATAGTGACTTTTAACTGTTCTTCTCTCCTTTTCTCTTTTTGAGTTTTATTATTTCATTGCCAAACTCATCACTACTGTTTTGAAAGACAATTGCTATCATTGCTTATATCACTACATCATTGCTTGTATTAGTACTAGTGATTAAACACTTACATTTTTCCAAGGCTACATCTACATTATTAAGTAACGAAGCACAACAGGAGGGGGTCAAGTTATTAAAGCAGTTGATACTGAGAGCCCCATAACTAGATTATAGGTGGCTTAGGAGATTTACTTCAAATTAGGGCTAGTTTTATCTCCTGGACTGAGATATGACCCCGATTCCTGATGTTCAAAGATGTCCAAAGAGAAGTTTTACCACAAATCCTTGCTCTCTGTCCTAGGAGATGCTCACTGGGTAAAATGAGAGCATCAGTGCTGGCTGCACATCACTGTCTCTTGCCATTGTGGCTGCATAAGATGAAGTCTAGTGCTCAGAAAACTCAAGGAAGATTGAAATTACTGATAACTGCTTACAAATATCCACAGAGCCAAATTGTGGCTGCTGGTACCCACGTGTGTGCCAAGTATCTGAGGATCATGTGGGACTGCTAGGAAAAAGTTCTGCTCTGATTTCCACTCTGATCTACGCTGGTGAACAACAAAGCTGTGTGCTTCAATGGAAGACTGAAGAGTGTCCTGGACAGGATCCTTCATTCACAGTGTGCACAGCACATTTATTCATGCCTGGGCCTTGACCTGGAAATATCAACTTTGCATGGTTTTAATCCAACATTGCTCACAGTCACAAATGAAACTGTAGCCAGGCAGAATATTTTAACATTGCGTTTACTGCATATGCAGAAACATGAGTTTGTTTGTTTGTCCAGAAACTGTTCAGGCATCAACTTTCAACTGGATCTTCTATCTCTCATTGTATTTCTGAATTTTAAACTTCCAAGAAGGAAGTTCATAATCCTGCATATGAAACGCTGGGTAATCAAATTACAGACATTTAAACTTCACACTGAAATACAAAGTCTATCATTTCTACAGAACAAAACTTTTATCATGCCTTGTCATAGAGAATTTAGGTTCTTACTTGGCAAAACTTGCATTGAAACCATAGGCACTATTTATGAAGAAGAGACTTCAACATCATTCTTAGTGTCATTTTGGTACCAGACAGCATCCTCCTACGCTTTGAAGATGATCACATTTTCTTATGATGAAAAACTCCACAAGGTTTCCCCGGCTGACAGAATGTCTGGATTGATAGCTGTGGCTGAAAACACAACCATGTCTTACAGTACCTTTTAAACTGCTTTTGTAAAACAGTTGAGAAATAGCTTCAAAGACTTTTCTAGGCTTAAATATTTCTATAGCATGACAAAACAGAGTGAGTCAGAGTAGAGGAGGAGGCCAGTTAGGAAGTTCCAGGCGAAAATATTTACTGCTGTTAGTGACGGCAAATATTCAACCTTCAAATAAGCAAAGTATTTTTTATTCTGAAACAGCTTCATTACTAACACAGAGCATATTATTTTGAATTCCTGGCTATTAGCAACACGAGAACTTGCTGTGATTTCCACGGAGCAGTTAAAGCACTCCCAAGATGCATATATAGTGCCAAGAAATCTGGGTGGTCCTCAGTCCATGGGGCTATCTCCTGGACTGGTTTATCTCCAAAGCAGACAAAACCAGATGTGTTCCCTGTGGGGGGTCTTCAGGCATCTGGTAACACTACTCAGCCTTCATCATTTTGTACTTCTCAGTGATGTCCATGAAGTTTTTCCCAAGTCAGAGTGAACAAAACTGCTTGAACACCCTGCCAGCACAAAGTAGCTGATGTGATTGTGCCATGGATGTGCTGTGTATTATGGTAGAAATGAGGCAAACTGAAGTTGACATGGGTTACTGCCAGGCTAGTATTTATTTTTCTAGACAAGAAATGAGACATTAAAAAGGGGAAAGAAACATCTGACCTAGACATAGATCTGAGGACACTTGACTTCCAACCTTAGTCCTGACAGAGAGGTCACTCCCTGTATCCCTCAGTCTACAGCAACACATCACATCTAGCTGTTAAATTTACTACACCAAGATTTCTAGGAGTCTGCTAGACTTGTAGATGAAGGCAAAACTGTCATTACTTTCAGTAGTGACTATGATGACTATCCAATTAAAATGTATTTCTGCTCTTTCCCATATTGGGAGGGTTTGAAGACAGCAGCAACAAAACAGTTGGATCTGTAATTCATAAAAATTCTAAAATATGTCTCAAATATATATTTCATTTTGCTGTAGATATAAATTCTATAAAGATTTTTGAACTAGTGGACTACATACAACGTGTAAATGTAAACCTATATTTAGTTTCCACAGTGGCAGGTGTAAAAGGAAAATTAATTTAAGGTGACAATATTACTCATAGAAATGATTTAGGCTACTGTCCTCTCATCTTGAAATGATTCAACTCTTATTTGCCATAATAAACCAATTATTATTATAGTTCTGGATATCTATGTTGTATATACAACCACAACTTACTGTGGATTTCAGTAATAGCTTTTTTTAAGATGCAGTGTAGAGCTTTAGCTGATGTTGTGTTGAGGAATACAGAAAGCCATGTTTTGATTTCATGCTAAATAATTCAACAGATTTGTTTCGGTATAACAATAGTCTTAATATGGATGCCACTGAAGTGCAGATGAAAGTCACACTGAAGTTTCACTGTGAGACTGCAAAAAATCAAAAGTAACTAGGCAAATCTTGCTATGAATCCTTACAAGGGAAGTTGGGTTTTTTTGTTTGTTTTTTTGTGGGTTTTTTTGGTCTTTCAAATTTTTCACTATTTGTCTTATAAAGATTTCCATGTTACATTGTCCTGAAACATTTCATAAATGCTGAATTAATGCCCACATTTTTGTTGGCTTACCAATAGGCAGGATCACGCCCAGCATCACCAATGTAACTGGTCAGGCTTTGAATTTGGAATGCTTAGCAACAAATCTTCAAGCAATGAAAATGAAAACATGACTAGATAAAGACTCCTCCAAAGCCATGTATCAATGCTGAAAGCTCCTGAAGGAAAATAAGAACTGTCATTGCAATTGATGTGATCAAATTTATTGAGTGAATCAGAATTACACAGAAGTCAATTGAGCTTTCCCACTCACTTTCACAAGTCCCAGATTTCTCATATTATCGGGAAAATGTCTGAATAAACAAAATAACTGACAGTTGTGGGTTTGGACCACTTTGAATCCTTGATTAATGCAGACTAAGGATTGTGTTCATTTTATGTAGTGTTAATTGTATTGGGTGGGTTCTGGATCAAATCTACGTACAGCTTAAGGCTTCACAGGATTCTACTCGTCCTTAGCATGGTATTTCTGTATTTTTTTGCAGATTTCTACTGTAGCAAAGTAACTTTCCCATATTTCCATTTTGTGACTAAAACCAGTTATTTATCAAGACAGGCGCTAGTGCCGGCAATGATTCACCTCATCCACTAGGGTGGACTAGTGCTCCCTGGAGATCCCATCCAACCAACTGTATGTTGAAGCAGGCAGCTCCAGATACCAACTCCAACCACATCTGTTGGCATTTCTTATATTTTATGAGTGTTTGCAGCATGGACTATGGACTGTTTACACAGTACAGAATGTCTGTGTACAATAGGTTTGTGGATGTACCTGACTTAGCTTCTAACCTAACACCACCCTACACACTCAACTGTGCTTTATTTTTTTGAGTAAATAGGCCTGAATTACTTTTCTTACTAATACAGAGTCAAGTCATAGGGCCTTGATGCATGTGGTATGTGAAATCTGTGCTGGAATCCAAACAGCCAGTGAGAATTTATGCCCGGTGTAACTCTGCTGCCTTCAGTAGATATGTAAGAGAGGACCTTGGATCTACAGCTGTTGGATATGAGCATGTGCAATGTCAGAGCTGGAAACTTGCTCAGTTCCGTACAAACTCTGTTTGAACTGTGTGAATCAACAAGCTCTCAGGTCATGGAAGCAAATTACTTAGAAAAAAGTTTCGAGCCTATGTGATGCACTTTTTCACAGCAATTCTGTGACAAAGAGCTGGGAAAAGTAAATTTCTGGTAACCATGAGGTTTTGTAGTTTTTAAATAACTGAGATTTTAAAGTAAACATGTATGATTCTAAGAAAGCTATAAAGGAGAAAAAAGAATCCTCTTTTAAAATTTATTTTCTTTTAGTTTTCTGAATTGTTACTTCTCTTAGAGGTGCTTAAAACTGAATTTGATAGGAGTTCAAAGCTATCGTGGCAGCTGTCACTTGTTTTTTTTTTTCTTTTTTTTTTTTTTTTCCTAAATAAGTGACTTATTCAAACTTGCTCTGAACCTTACTCTATAAATTACATCTGTTTTTAAAAAAATCCCCTGCATCTTCCAAAGTACTTCCCTGTGGGGCCACGGGATACAGCATGTAAATCACAGTTCAGCCGTTGTGGGAAAACTCTTTTTTCAGTGTTTAAAACCTCTGGCTGTTTCAGGTGTGGACTGGAAGAAACAAATGAGAATGCACATGGGAAGCAGCAGAGCAGTCCTGCTTTCTCATGGGCAATAGGGCAGGGGAGACCTGAGACTGTGTCAGCCTTTGTGATGTGTATGGCAAGGCTCTCCTCCCCCTGTGGCCCTCTGCCCCGTGCTCCTACATGTGCTTATCTTTGGGATTTGTGTGGCAAGGTTCTGGTAGTGATGGGGTGACAGGGGTGGGTGGCTTCTCTGAGAAGGTGCTAGAAACTTCCCCCCATGTCTAGTGGAGCCAATACCAGCCAGCTCCAAGACAGACATACGGCTGGCCACGGCTGACCCCATCAGTGATAGCAATAGCACCTTTGGGATTATGTATTTAAGAAGGGAAGAAGTTACTGCACAGAAGCAATTGCATCCAGAGAAGAAAGGAATGATAATATGTGAGAGCAGACACCAAGGTCAGTGCAGAAGAAAGGGGTGGAGGTGCTGCAGGGGCTGGAGCAGAGGTTCCCCTGCAGCCTGTGGTCCATGGTGAGGCAGGATGTTTCCCTGGAGCCCATGGAGGACCTCACGCTGGAGCAGGTGGATGCCCATAGGAGGCTCTGCTGCTGAGCAGGTTCCTGGCAGGATCTGTGGGCCCGTGGAGAAAGGAAGTCCATGCTGGGGCAGGCTTGCTGGTAGGACTTGTGACCCCACTGGGGACTCACACTGGAGCAGGGGAAGGGTGTGAGGAGTCCTTCCCCTGAGGAGGAAGGAGCAGCAGGGACAGCATATGATGAACTGACTGTAGCCTTCATTCCCCATCCTCCTGTGCTGCTGTTGGGGAGGAGGCAGAGAAATTGTGAGCGACATTGAGCCCAGGAAGAAGAGAGGGGTGGGGGGGAGAAGGTGTTTTACGGTTTTGGTATGATTTCCCATGGCCCTAGTCTGATTTGATTGTCAATAAATTAATTTCCCCAAATCGGTTCTGTTTTGCCTGTGACCGTAACTGCTGAGTGATCTCTCCCAGTCCTTATGTCGACCAGAGAGCCTTTTGTTATATTTACTCTTCTGTGCCCTGCTGAAGAAGGCAGTGACAAGGCGGCTGTGATAAACATCGGGCACCAAGCCGAGGTCAACCCACCAGAGATGCCAGGGTGCGGGTGCCCTGACACCCCTTGCGAGCGTCCCTACAACCCTTCCCGTGCGGGCTGGGGCCTGGGCTCTCACCGGGGATCCCTCCTGAGTGCGAGGACACCAATTCCCCCTGCGGCCCCGAGTTGGGCATGAGCGGCCGAGCGGTGCGGGCCCGCAGCTCCCCGGCTGCCGCGGCGGAGTTGCCGCACGGGGGAAGCGGCGAGGCCGCCAAATCCCGCCGGGCGCCGAGCACCGCTCTCCCCGAGGGCGGAGCGGCGGCGGCGGGCGCGGGAAGGCTCGAACGGGCGGCGGGGCCGGCGGTGAGCGGCGGGAGGGAGGGAAGGAAGGNCCGCCGCCGCGCTCGCCCTCTACTCGGCGCTGCCCGAGCCGGCCCGGGCGGACGGCGAGGCCGTGACCGTGCTGCTGTGGTGGGAGCCCTTCGGCCACCCGCGGCGCTTGCCCGACTGCCGGCGGCGCTACAACATCAGCGGCTGCCGCCTCAGCGCCGACCGCGGCCGGCTCGGCGAGGCGCAGGCGGTGCTGTTCCACCACCGCGACCTGGCGCTGCACGGCGCCCAGGGGCTGCCCCCAGGGGCCCCGCCGCGGCCCCCGCGCCAGCGATGGGTGTGGATGAACTTCGAGTCGCCGTCGCACTCGCCCGGTCTGAGGGGTCTGGCCGGGCTCTTCAACTGGACCATGTCCTACCGCCGCGACTCCGACGTGTTCGTTCCCTACGGGTACCTCTACGAGCCGCCGGCGCCCCGGCCCTTCGTCCTGCCCCGCAAGACGCGGCTGGTGGCCTGGGTCATCAGCAACTGGAACGAGGAGCACGCCCGGGTGCGCTACTACCGCCAGCTGAATGAGCACCTGCCCATCGACGTGTACGGGGCGCGGGGGCTGGCGCTGGCCGAGGGCGGCCTGGTGGAGACCGTGTCAGCCTACAAGTTCTACCTGGCCTTCGAGAACTCGCAGCACACCGACTACATCACCGAGAAGCTCTGGAGAAACGCTTTCTCCGCCAGCGCCGTGCCCGTCGTCCTCGGACCCCGCCGGGCCAACTACGAGCGCTTCATCCCCCCCGATTCCTTCATCCACGTTGACGACTTCCCCAGCCCCCGGCTGCTGGCCACCTACCTGAAATTCCTCGATAAAAACAAACCCAGCTACAGGCGGTACTTTGCCTGGAGGAAAAAGTACGAGGTCCACGTCAGCTCGTTCTGGGACGAGCATTTCTGCAAGGTCTGCGAGGCTGTTAGGGCAGCTGGGAATCAAATAAAGACTGTTGGAAATCTGGCCAGCTGGTTTGAAAGCTGATGTTCCTGGCGGGTGAGGCTTGCCTGGACAGCCTGGGCCGAGCATCAAGGTGTCGGGAAGGATGAGTCTCACAGAGATCATTAGCCCGGGTAGTCGGCAATGTGAGACTGGCACCAATTGGAGAAGCATACGGGTACAGGAAAACAAGCTGTGAAAAGCCTACCAAAGGAAGATTTTTATTAAAGAGAAAATTATGAAGGTACAAAGAGGCGTTATGCCAGATGATTCCTAAAGAGCAAAGTTAAATTTCCAGAAGCTGTACAGTTACAGGACTTTTAAAATTCTGTACAGCTCAACATAAACATCCGATGCCAAATTCCTCAGCTGTACAGCTGAAACCAATTTTGGCGGTTATGACAACTTCCTGGACCGTGAAACTTTCCTCTGCTCACAGAGGATACGTGATCAGTGCTGGTTTTCTGTAATACTAAGACAAAAATGAATGTTTTAAACCGTTTTTTTAATGCGTGTAAAAGCTATTTACAGACAAATTCTGAGCCGCAAGTGTTGAATGTAAGAATCTTATGGTACCGTAGCACCTTTTAGCAATGCTTGAAATTACAGCAACCCACTAATAATGCTTTGAACCAAATAATTGTTCCGTTTAGGAAAAAGCGTATGGAGGGGACTGAATCTGAGTGGACAAACAGCTCAGATGATGTAAAGTATTTCTCCTATTACCTGCTGAAACCATGGGCATGTGTATCCTATATGAAAGTAGAGTAGAACTTTAAGTACAGGAAAACTCAGAAAATATGGAAGAAAGTTGGAACACTTCCACCCTCCCTTTATTCAGGAATTAGAAAATGTTTACAGGTATCTGCATGCTTTTCTCTGCAAAATTATTGCCATACAGGAAAATGCAGGGAAAGGCTCAGAATGGCAGGGGTTTTATTACTGTATTGAGTAAATATACAGAAAGGCTAACTTTTTTCTCAAGTACCAGTAGACAGTGCTGTTGTGTAGCAACTCTTTTGGTTTATGGCATGCATTTTAAAAAATTCTGCTGGGGGACAGACTAGTCCGAATGGTGTTTTGTTGCTCTTAAAATAATAATTACCAAAAAATCCCCCAACTCCCAAATCACTTCCATTCAAAAAGAAAATTACTGTAGAGAATAAGATCGACACTGTTGGTAAAATACAGATTGTGTGAGGAAAGAAGATAAAAAGGGAAGGATTTACTATTTTCTCTTCCTTTGGTTTTGAGGTCTTTTTCTGGCTCAGTTTTTAATCAATAAATAGGTTTTTAAGGTAGAACTCCCTTTGCTCAGTGCCTGCCAGGAACATATACAGTAGTTACTCCTTTTTAGACTCCGACATTTTGCTGGAGCCATCCTAGTAGTGGATGTGTGGTTACTTTTTGGTTACATGTAATCTTGCTCAGCCAAAGCCAGAAAGAAACTTCAGTTACAATTACACATTCTTGCCAAGCTCAGCCTCCCTGTCTTTTTCGGCTATGAGGTCTGGTGGCAAAAAAATGACAACCTACAAGAGACCTGCCCAACTGAATAAGGTATTCATTCCGCTGCTTTTTAATCCATGGACTTACTCAGAGACTTCATTCAGAGTGAAATAATGGGCACAGAACAAGTGGGAAAAGAAGAAAGTCAGTTGCCAATAAAAGATGAGCATCAGAACAGGCAACCTCACTGGCATGTGTGAGTCATATTTAGGTTAGGAAAGGATTAGATTTGATTTAAGCAGTATGGGAGGTTGGATGAGTGCTTTTAAGATGTATGAGCTGGCAGTCTACTGTAATTTATTTCTAGTTAAATGTTCCCCATGATTAGATCAGCATAGAATCAAGGATTATTGGAAAAAAACTAATAATAATGAAGTTCATTAATAATTTGCACAGTTTTACCAGTTCAGATCTTGCAGGCTTCTGCAATTATTCCCTTCTGCTTTTGTGCAAGGAGGGTTGACTGAAAGTACTTGAACCTCTTTGTTGTCATTGCCAGAGTTGCTGTGGAATATTTATTGGGAAGGGAGTGAAAACAATCTATGCAATGTGGGATATAGTAGGAATGATTCCTAATGATGCACTTTAACTTCAAGAGGTATAAAGTGATTGCTTAAAGTAAAAGAGTGTTCTTCATGGCATGGTCATCTGTTTCTCTATCTGTAGTTACTATTCCCATAATACTGGATTTGATGTTTTTAGAACTTCAATTTAGGTATAGTATTAACAATAATGCCTAACTGTCAGGATGATAGGTTTCCTCTTTTCCTTTGAATTTGTAATATTTTTTCTCTGTTCAGTTTTTATCAGAGTTCACATAACTGTATACAAAAACCCAATCTTAAAAGCGATGAAATAATATTTAATATTGCAGTACTTTTTATTAGTCTGCTGAAACTAGTGTATTTTTTTCAGTCCTCTTAATTTTTCAGCATTTTGTGAAAGTTTCTGGACACACAGCCCTTCTGTGTAATCATTAGTAATGCCACATGCAGAATATCAGGCTCTACAGGAGCATGGGAATTTCCAGAGATCACTAATGTTTTTTTTCTCAGCCTCTCTAAAGAAAAAGAGTTGAAATCTTTGAGGAAATATTTTTGTAAAATTCAGAAAAGAGCTACAAAGCAATTAAAGCATCATTTGTGTAAAGTGATCAGAATTGCACAGAATTTGTAAATTGTGCCTTTAGGATTTTCAAGAACTCTACGGTGAAAACTGCAGATTTGTAATAATTATTGCAGAGCACTTGCATTGGGAGAAGAGAAGCCTTTTCAAGTTTCATCATTCTTGCATGGATTTTGTGAATTTGTGGCTTTTTATTTGGGAGGAAACTCAGCCCAGGCCTATAGCTGCTGAAGTCATTATTACAGAATTTCTATAAATTTCTAGTTTTTGGTCATCCATACCACAAGCTAATAGTGTACCATTACAGGCAAAGGACCTGCTTTTGTAATGCACTTTGTAGAGCTCTAGTTCAATGATAAATATAAAGTTTGCCTGAACAAACTGGTTTGTACATTGGGTACCAGACTCCACAAGGCATTGCAGATGATGTATACAATCCAGTTGTAAAAATTGGGGAAAGCTATTCTCTCTTTTAAGTAGAAATGTTTCCTTGAATACATTTTGAAAAAGTTTCTATTCCATGCCTTAAAGTATTGGGGCGGAGGGAGAGAAAGGAAGATCATTATCTTCTGGGTTTTATAAGGGGAAGAATTACCATTACTTTTTGATTATGATGTAAATTGAATAGAGAATTATGTGATCCCTCAAGCTGCATATTGTATCTCAGGGAATTTAATACTCTAAGGTGTCTTGATCTTCATAGAATGAAGTAACTTTATATTAATTATATACATTGACACTCAATAAAATTAAATGAAGTAGTGCAAAACAACCCTATTTTTGTATTCTGTTGTCTGTATTATGAAGGCTGAAGATAACTGCTTTTTAAAGAGAATGAATATGTTTTCATGTTTGTTTAATAAATAAAAGTGGCTGATTGTTCTCAAAGTAATCAGACCATCTGAGGTTAGGCATGAAACCTGGTTCTGCCAGGAGAAAAATATTTTCATAAGAGCGGCTGTGCTGAGTAATTTTCTATATGAAAAGGTGCATTTGTTGAAGTTGGGTGTTGGAAAAATGTAGTTTCGAACAAAATCAAAAACTTTCTCCTGACCTACAGAGAATTTGAATGTGGTTGGATTCTTTTTGCCCCCCCTTAAGTTTCAAAATGAGACTGTGTTTATTTTGTTATTTAGCATGTGCTGAATATCTGCCTTTTTAGCTACAGCTTTTACACGGTTACTCATGGTTGTCTTCAACTGAGCAACGAAAGACCAAGGGCCAAAAGCTGTTTTCCCTAAACTTGTGTTAACACTGGTTGCTGCACAAGTGATGGCTTATCCCTCTCTTTACTCATCTTCTGTACAGCTTGGTGCACAGTATTGACAAAGCATTTCTGAAAATTCCTGCCCATTTAGGAAGGGGTCAGAGCTACAGACCTTGCTTTTCCTCTAAGGTGATTGATGTTGTATCATTATCACATTTAATTTTTTTAAGTAGAGCTCAAACTGACTGCTTGCTTACTCTTGCCTGAGGGGGAAAACATTTTTTTGCTTATTTTCCAGATGGCACTGAACACTGGGTTGGGGAAACTGGTGTAAATATTTTTCTGACAAATATTGGATACCATTTGTTCAAGCTTGTTTGGTGACTCTTGATAGAGTTATGCCTGATTAAACTCACACAGCTCTCTACCCAACAGTCATATAAAATAGTGTTTGTTTTACGAGAGTAAATTACCGTTTGTAGGGCACACAGAACTGACTCAATCTAAAATCTGTTGACGAGAACACAGTGACTTAATGTGGATTTAAGTGGTTTAACTAAAGATAACTCAGGATCCAAGTATAACAGCCAGTTTTTAAATAATAAAAAAGTCATTATTTGAATAACTTGCCTGTAACCAGCTTGATTTATGTAACCAACTCAGTTTAACAATTTGCATAATTATGTGTTTTCTTCTGTGTGGTCATTTAAAAAACAATACCCCAGGCCAGAATTTCTATGTCTTCTTTGCATTCTGCAGATTTTTTTTTTTTTTTAATGGTCTTGAGCTAAATACTTAAGCTTAATTTTGAGACAATGGCAGCTGTTCCTGAGAGTCTCAACCCAGAGATTATCTGAGATAAAAAAGTTGAACCTGTTTTTCAGGAGTGCTTTGAGAGCTGCAGGGATTTCTTATTGCTGGCGCTAAAGGTGCTCAGTGTGTTCAGGAAGCACCGAGAAGCTATGACCCCCTTTTAATTGAAACATTTTCTCTAAAGGAATACATAGTTTTCTGAATTCCTTCAATGATTTTAGATCGCCATAATTGCATGAGTTTAATTTTTGCAACATATTTAAAAGTGGACTTTATTTCAGGAATGCTCAATATTTTAATAATATTCTTTTAACAACTGTGAAGAATGGTCCCAAATTTGGAACTTGAATTTTTCTCTATCTATCAAAACATCTTTTGAAGTTAATCAACCCATAGGTTGGCTGTATGCATTATGGAAGAAAATTCTGCATTTGCATCCTTGAATTTGCCATTGACGTAAAAGACGCTGTAGATATTTTGGATTGTGAGAAGCTCAGTCCAGGAAAGCATAGAGTATTAGGAATGCCCAAGCTGTGGCCTACTGTGGCTCTGAGATCCTGATCACATGAATGCCTATGACTGGAAATTGGTCATCTTGCTTTTGAGCAGAAGGCAGAAAGATGATTGCAAATAGAAAGCATAGATTATCGGATTGTGAATATGTTTTGGTGCATTTGTAATGCTGCCAAATAACTTTGTGTAGTATAAAAATGATTGATTCATTTGCAGCAAGCACAACAGGACTACATGAAATACAGCAAAATAATTGTCCTAAAGGCAAAGTTGGATTCAAAATGGAAAAATGATACTGAAATTAAAAAAAAAAAAAGAAAAAAAAAAAAAAGGGGCGTGCGCTTGGGGGAAAGCATGGGTAGACATTTTGAATTGTTAAGTGGGAAGAAACAGAGAATGTTCTTGGAACTGCTGGCTCTAGCCCAAATTGAAACCAGAAAACATAGGTTCAGAGTCATGCTGGTGCTCATGCTTACATCTACTTCTGAATAGGAATGGCCTCCTGAAATTAAGGCAGAGCTCTGAACATTTTTATTCCCCTTCCAGTCCCAAGTGTATGTTTTGCTTGCCTTAATGTTGGTTTCGCTTCTCTGTCATTCACATGTTGCTCCTCAAATGTGCACAGACCTGAGGATGTCCTCTTTAGTATTTTGTTCCTTTAGAGAAGGAGAGCTAAGAGGAGATAAGTTAATATATGGCTGTTTGCTGGGGATTTTGGTTGTATTTTGCAAGAGTTCTGGGGTAAGTGCAAGTGAGCAAACAAGCTGAATACAAAACAGAGGAGCATGTTTTAGGGCAGTATCTTGTTGGAGACCCCAGCCTGGTCTGAAACATCTCATCAGTTTTTAAGAGACTTTATGCTGTGAGTTTTCTATTTAGTGGTGAAGATTATTGTATCACATATCCCCAAACAGTCCCACTGATGTATTATCTCATAATCAAAGAATCATAGAGATGGACTATGAGCAGAGACTGTAAGTCTGTGCTGTGAGAAAATTTGCCAGGTTAATTAGAGCAAAATTTGTCCTGAGTTCAGGCTCTGATAAAGTATATTAATGAGAATCCTTAATGAAAAAAACCAGGTTCAACACATTGTCTGTTATGGTGTCTGTGGTGAGGAATGTTTTCTGTGCTGTCTTTACAGTTGAGTCATTTTTGTTGCTACTGCTGAGGTATTTATTAAAGTGAGGATTAATCCACAGGAGTTGCTGAGTTTTTAGTGAAGGATTTTTAATGGGACTACTGATACAGAGAAGATGAAATCTGGTCTTCTGCTCAGAGTCAAGGAGAGAGGCGTTCTGGAGCAGCCCAAAGGCACCATCACTGCAGGTAGTATGAGTGAATAGCAGACCTGGGCTTGACTCCATATGGGAGTTGGAGAAGATAAAGAAATGTCACCAAAGCAGTGGGGTTTTTTTTAAGTTACTGAAGTTCTTTGAGCCCCATTGCCTAAAACATTTGAGAAATGCAAGGCACTTTACAACAGAACACAAAAGGAGACTCTTTTGGTCACAGGCATAGACTTTGCCATCATCTGAATATGTTCCCATGTCTAAAAGCTGCAGAAACAAGCCAGAAAGGTCCCATAAGCTTTTTTCCCCCAGGTAAGCAGCCAAAGAGAGCAGAAGAAAGCAAGGACATCACCAAATCTGTAAAAGAAATGTGTTAATTGAAAAGTTTGCAGCAGCCTCACTGGCAGCCCTAGTGACCAGACCAGGAGAGGGGCTAGGGGAGGGTTCTTCTTGGATTTCACATCTGGAAATAATTTTACCCTGAGCACAGAAGCAAGATACATGATCCTTTCAGCTGGGTTGAGTATCATCAATAGGACCATCTGAGGAACAAGTCAAGGTACATCTCCAGTGTTTCAGAAGAAAGATGAACCTCACTCCTCCTCTTGTAGGTGTGTGAGGCAGAGGCATAAGCTGCATTCCTTGCACTCGTTAATGACTTGTGACATACTGTGGGAAAAATCTTTTTCTGAACATTGCCTCGAGGGCAGAAGTGGTTTTAGCCAACCTTTTTTTATAACCAGTGGTCTTAGAACTTGACAAGCTCTCACAATTGTCCAACCTCTTCAGCTGGCTGAGCTATGGACTCCTTAAACAGTGTCTGCTGACTGTGGGACAGCTACACGTGATATTTAAGAGTCTGAATAGGCTCTTTACAGTATAAAATGCTTGATTTCTTCCTTTTGGTCTAGTGGTTGATTTGTATACCTTTCACATTTCTGCTATGGATCAACCTCCACAACTTGCTCTCATTTCCCTCTTGATGGACCACTGGCCAGCTCAGCTGCTTGGGCAGGTTAACCTTGTCTGGTGGGTTTTGATTCTTAACAGAAAAGTAGCATCATGAAACAAAAGGTATGTATGTTTTCTTTTTTGGTGGCCTTTTGGGATTGTGGGTAGTCAGGCTGGGGCTGGATAGAGAAGGGAAGTGAAATGTAGAACTGAATGATGTATCTTCCTGCTTTACCTACAAAGAATGTAAGAGCTTCTAGAAAATAAGTGTCTCTAAAAGCCAAACTGAAGAGATTCATTTGCCCTGTAATGATCCCCATGACAGAGGTAGAAATGGGGATGGAGAAATCTCCATTTCCAATTTTCTGAACAGCTGCTTCTCTGCAAATTCAGATTTGAACTTTGACTGCGTCAGAGCACTCCCTTATCTTGTGCCATGGCTTGTTCACCTGCTGGATCCCACTGAACTGCAAGGGGATCTGGACTGTTTTGACCTGCCCTTGAGGCTGTCTGCTTTCCTCTGGCAGATATGTAGGGCCTGGAGGGGACAGTGACCTCTGTATGTGAGTGCTGGCAGCCCAGATCCCATGCTCACATCTACCTGGGGGGTGCAGAGACAGACCTGACCGTACTGTTAGGCTCCTCCCATGTCTCCCTATGTCCCTGCATCTTGTAACTCATCTTAATACTTGAGCAGTGTTATTTGTGGCTATGCTGGCTCTGCACAGAAAAGCCATGAGCCAGTAGCAGATCATATCTTGGCCCCACATCCTCAATCAGGCCCACAAGCCAAACCCACAAAGTAGTCCAGATATCTCTAAATATACCTTTTATGAGACACCGGATACTTCAGAAAGTCTTATCTAGGCCATGTCCTGTGTGTTGTCTCATTAATAACTCCATTTATTTTGCAAATGCTACTTTAAAAAGGCAGAGTGTTATACTGGCCAAAGAGAAAGTAGGTTTTTTTCCCTCTGATGTTAACTACTGGAGTATGTGCAGGCTGCCAAGAATTGCTGGTTGCTTGGGATATGGTTCAGCCACATGCTGCTTGCATTGTTCTGTCAACATCCATGTATCCTGTGGATTTCACAAGTGGTTTTGGAGTATATAAAGTGTCATCAGCTCTTATGCAAATTCCTGCTTCTTATCGGTCTAGACCACAGTATGTGCTATGAAGCCAGCAGCTGCAGGAAGACTTTCAAAAATAGATCAGTTTTCTCTATGTCGTGTCCATCTCTCTTAGTCTAGATTGGGATCTGTGTTTTAAATCATGCTGGGACAGTACACTTACTGCACTGGTGTACTGCACTCTGCTGCTTTTGCATATCTGGCATGGCCTAGCAGCTTTAATGCTGCCACAAAAATATGCGCAAATGAGCAAAGAAATAGAATAGATATCATGAGTTCAGATGAAACTGTCACTTTATAATCCTTAGGTTAAAACTTAAGTATGCAGGGGGTAATTTCAAATAGTTTATCTGAAGTTACAGAAATAAAAGGCACCTTTGGGACTGGGAACCTGTTGTCTTGTGTTAGAGTAAGTCTACTGTCACTTCCACATAGCAGTCTGAATCTGGCCTTTCAGCTTCGAGACAGCCTGGATGAGAGCCCATGTACTAAGTCAGGATTGGTTTGACAGAATACAGGTGAGAGGTGGACAACAAATTTCATCACTTGCTTATTTTTGCTGCTCTTCAAATGAAACCACAGATTCTAACCACTGCTTATTTATTTTCAGCTCTATTGTGTCATATTGATGCCTATGTGGATTCCTTATGGCTTAAATACAGACTTCAGTTTGAAGCGTGATATGAAAGAGTAACATGGATATAATTTTTGTGTTTTACAAATGTGTGTGTGTTGCAAGATGCTTCACCATCAGA
>VYZR01034849.1:30392-44709 GCA_013400675.1 Oxylabes madagascariensis
TGGCTTTCTTGGTGTATCACTCTACGTGTGCTAGTGCTGTATTTGCCTACATGGCCACAGAAATTATCACAGGAGACACAACAGAAGGACTGCTCCAGTACCAACCAGAGGGATCATGCTGATGTGATGTTTATTTTGAAAGCAGAAGAAAGTGAAATAAGGTCAAACTGTTCTTTCCATGTGCACTGTTTGCATTGCATTTGTGTAGTAATATGTTTATATACCCCCGGTGTTTTGCATCTCTTTGGTCTTTGTAATCTCACACACCACAGCACAAACAGAACTGGGTGACTGACAGGGTCTGCAGGAAGCAACAGTGCATTGTCTGCCTTTGTTTGCAGTGAGCATGACCTCATGGGTTGTGTTTCAAAGTTCCAGAGAAGCCCACAGCCCCAGAGCAAAAGAGAGGTTTCTATTCTTCATCACTTATATGCACCTCTTTAATATAAAGGAGAGGTGTCAGATGGTCATGTTTTGTTGTGGTTTGACTTTCAGGGGACACATCATGATTTTCAATAATGTGATGCTCTACCCATCATGTGCTACATTTCATTTGCCCCCCCTGGGGACACGCACTGGCAATGGAGGATGCATTTGTGTCTGCACACAGCAAAGTGTGTACAATCTCAGGGGCCGTGGGGAAGAGGAGGTGCTGTATCACAACAATGGGCCGTTGTCTCTTGGAGCAAACAGCCACAGTGATGGTGGCAGGCACCAACATCCATCCTTGGCCAGCTTGCTACATATTTTGGGTAAAATGAGGTGATTTTTCTCATCTTTGAAAGTGGTGTTCCCTATTCTCCTCAAAGGCTAATAGAAAATTAGTTTGCTCTTACGTGTCTGCTACCCAGAGCAGAACCTCAAAACAATGGGCTAAAGTGAACAGAAGAAACAAGACCTACCTAGTAAAGAGCAACTTTCCTTGATCCTCAGCCCAGCTTTGGAGATAAAAGTGCCCTGAAGAGTAATACATATACCAGCTAATGGAGCTCACTGCCGGCAATGTCCTTTTCTAGCAAAGGTGGGTTTCTAATTCAAAAGCTGCTGCCAATTTTAAATAAGACTGCATTAAGCAAAAAGAATCACAGGTTCTTTGGTAGCCAACCAGGTCCCAAAGATCATTTCGGATGTTTTGAGTAAAAAGTAGTGTCTTGGATTTTATCTGAGACTTGAAGTGTGTCCTAGGACAGAGAGGTGAAAGACACAGGTGTAATTCAATTCTAGAAGTGAAATTCAGGCCCATGGGGTCACCTTGGGAAAAGTTTGGAGGCCACCCCGGGCCTCAGTGGAGCGGATTTTCATACCATGGCCTGAGAGCAATTTTCTAGCCTTCTGTGGCTGTGATCCAATCCTAAAGTAACATAAGCACAGGTAACCGAGACAAAGCCTACATAGAAAAAGGCCTGGTTGGAAAAATGCCCAGGTACACAGAGAACTCCTCCAGGAGCAGGTCGGGCTACCATAGTGCTTCTGTTTTGTTCTGTACTTATATTACAATGGCATGTACCCATCAGTCAGGTACATGGATGTAATTGTCACTTTTGCTTCTGGTTCCTTTCCAGAAAAGAGTTAGGCTATCTCAGTCCTTGCTGAGGCATTGCCAGGTGGCTCTCACCTGAGGCCAGGACTCACTTGAACACTCAATCCTTTGTTCCACTGCCCGCCCTTGGTCAGACAAGAAGCAAATAATCAGATCACTGTTTGCTGGCAACCTGTTTTCCTTAGAACATAGACAAAGAGAATGAGATCAAAGGGTTTATCACCTGGGGCCTTTTCTTTGTCAAATCTTCATCTAGTAGTCAACATTTTGGTATAATTATAGTGCTAAATGGAGATAACTGTACATGCAATAAACTGCATGAGTGTTTAAATAGAATGTGTCCATGGAGAAGTACTCAAGAACATTCATTTCCTTGGTTTTTCTTCTCATTGTCACAGAGTTACCAGTGAGGACAGCTGGCGTGTGCATGCCCTTGCAAAAAGAATGGTCTCTGTTAAAACTCAAAAGATACTACTTCTCTCTGCTGTGTCCATTGATAAATGAACTGCACTTGCTTATCTGTTTTCTAGCAGTGTAGCTGTGCAATGATTTAACTGGGCAGGCAGCTAAACACCTCTCAGCCATTTGGAAAAAAGGTAAAACTAGTGGGTTGAGATAAAGATAGTTTAATAGGACAGAAAAGGAAGGGAAAATAATAATAATAATAATAATAATAATAATAATAATAATAATAATAATAATAATAATAATAATAATAATAATAATAATAATAATAATAATAATAATAATAATAATAATAATAATAATAATAATAATAATAATAATAATAATAATAATAATAATAATAATAATAATAATAATAATAATAATAATAATAATAATAATAATAATAATAATAATAATAATAATAATAATAATAATAATAATAATAATAATAATAATAATAATAATAATAATAATAATAATAATAATAATAATAATAATAATAATAATAATAATAATAATAATAATAATAATAATAATAATAATAATAATAATAATAATAATAATAATAATAATAATAATAATAATAATAATAATAATAATAATAATAATAATAATAATAATAATAATAATAATAATAATAATAATAATAATAATAATAATAATAATAATAATAATAATAATAATAATAATAATAATAATAATAATAATAATAATAATAATAATAATAATAATAATAATAATAATAATAATAATAATAATAATAATAATAATAATAGTAGTAGTAGTAGTAGTAGTAGTAGTAGTAGTAGTAGTAGTAGTAGTAGTAGAATATGCAAAACAAGTGGTGCACACTGCAGTTGCTCATCACTTGCTGATTGATGCCCAGCCAATCCCTGAGCAGAGATTGGTCTCTCCTGGCCAACTTTGCCAGTTTTATTATTCAGCATGATGCCACACGGTATGGAATGTCCCTTTGCCCAGTTGGGGTCAGCTGTCCTGGCTGTATCCCCTCCCATCTTCTTGTGCACCTCCCGCTGGCAGGACAGAGTGAGCAGCTGGAAAGTCCTTGACATAGAGTAAGCACTACTTAGCAACAGCTAAAACATCAGTGTGTTATCAGCATTTTTCTCAACTTTATTCTCATCCTAAATCCAAAACATAGCACTGTAACAGCTATTAGGAATAAAATTAATTCTATCCCAGCTGAAACCAGGACACAAGCTTTGTACTTTGCACTTCTTGTACTTTGAAACCTTCTGCTACCTGTGTGCATTAAGAGTTATAAAAAGAGCGAAGAATTGCTCTAGGACTGCCTTTGACGTCTGATAACAACATAATGATTGCATGTATCAAACAAGAAATCATACAGACTTCCTGGAACCTAAAATAAGAAAAAAAAGAAATCATAATTACAGCAGCTTTTCATTGATGAACTCAGCTTGTTCAGTTGTCCATAAAAGCCCAGCAACTGAGATAAGCAAGACAGCAGGCTCTGGATGTTACAAGGTTTGAGTCATTTTGGTTTTGAGAGGTGAGGAACTGACTTCCAATGTCAGATTGCAAAATTTACTCCACTAGCACCTGCTAGAGCTGCTAGTAACTCTTCCAAGGTGGTTCAGATTCCAGGTATTTCAGATTCAGTAGAAAACAGCTCAAACCCCATCTCCTAATCTGCATGCCATCAGTACAGAATATGGGATCTGGGGTTTCCTGCAGCACAACGGTGCTACAAATTCCTGCGGCCCACCCTGGTGTCCTGTGTGCCTACAGGTATATCTGTAGAACCCTGTAAAGGGAGAGTCACCAGATTGCAGGTAGCAGGGGGCAAAAATTGCCTCTCATAAAGAAGCACGTGTTCTCCTGGGTACAAGGAGTAGATGAGACTGGATAAGGGCATTGGGTTCAACAGGTTTTTTGCAAGTGCAGGAGGTAAAGTGCAACAGATTGGCCTCCTGCAAGCAGTAATTAATGTCTGCATGCAGCTGAGGACAGGCAGGAGAGGAGTTTTTAACCTCTTTCCTCTTGCTATTGATTTCTCCTCTTTGAGCTTGCTGGTTTAGCTGAAGCATTGTGTATTGAACATCTGCTTTGTCGTGCCTCTGTCATGATGCTGCTTTTGCGCTGTTTTGCTTTTGGAGCATTAAAGCTTTCAGTGAAGAGCCAGGTAGAGCTGGGGTTTGATGGTTTCCTTGCTCATTGCTTCTTTAGTGTCCCATATCTCTAGCTGGAGTGTGGGAGTCTGGGTGGGAGCTGGAATCCATGCTCACGTGTATTGGCAGAAAATGATAGCAGAGCCAGCTCTGCTCCCCCTCTTCTCCCTGCTACAGCAGAAGCCAGAGCCAGACAGATAAGGCAAGAACAATACGAATTAGGATGGTGTAAACACATAGAAATGACAGTCCTAATTAAATCTCTCTTTTTACTCTGACATTATGAGAATGTCCACTCTACATTCCTCTAACTGGAGAAAAAAAAAAAAGGAAAGAAAAAGGGAAATGAAAGAAAAAAAGGGAAAAAAAGCTGTCATAATTTGGGGAAGACGTGTTTTTCTTGTAACTCTTGAAAAACATTGCAATACTGAATAAACGATGAATGCTGTGTTTTTTCTGTGCTGCACAAAAATGTATATGAAGAATGGGTATTTCTCATCTTTTAGTATCATTTATCCATGCCTCTCTAGCCAGTTATATTTAGGATGAGATGAATCATGGACTGTTTCTGCCCAGTGACTATAAAAGGCGTCTTAAATGACCATCTCAGATGCAGATGTCTTTTGTAACCATTTTTGTTGTACTGCTCTTCCTTAATTTATTTTCACAACTTGGATAGAAAAATCAGTTTGTAAACCAGACATCAGATCTCTTACACCAAAACTAAACACAAAATTAATTGATTTTATATAATAAAATTATATAAAATTATTCAATCTGGAGGTTATAAAAAAATCGTAGGCGATGAAATAACCCCCACGAACATCTCCAGAGTCATGGCTTGCTGAAGTGGGTGCTTTGGCATCTGTTGTGTGCAGTGGGTGGTGTGTAAGTACCATGGCTCTCCCTGCCCATCGTCTTTGCCAGCAGCAAGCCTTCCCACCCCCAGCAGAACACACAGTGTTTTTCAAACTCTCTTCTTCTGGCCTGTTTTAGACATCTGTGCTGAGGTGAGCTGAAGCTGCTTGGAGGGCTTGCTTCCCTCCCTTGGGCAGGGGTGAGGTGGGCCAGGTCAGGGTGGTGTGAGGCAGGTGAGGCCGCAGCAAGGCTGTGCCCTGAAGGGGCTCACATGGGGGAACCACGAGGAGCAGCGTGCCGGGGTGCTGCTGTGGGCATGGTGCAGCACAGATGTGGCCAGGCGTTGTTTGTGGTTTCACAGATGGATTAGCAGTGTCTGCAGGCAGTGACTGCTCGGGCCCTGCAGCCTGAGAAAGGAGCTTCCACCTGGTCTGGCCACAGGGGAGTACCAAACCTGGCTCCAGAATGTGCAACCAGCTGCCCTGCTTTGCCTAAGCAAATGAATGGTAAACAACATTAGAAGCTCATTAGGGCAGGGAACATCTCTTTTGTTCTCTCTCTCATTCTCTACCTTATTTCCTAGTAGAAACAATAATTTATTTTCTAGTTTATTTCCTTATTTCCTAGTAGAGATAATAATGTTGTTATTGAAGGTCTAACTAGATTGTTGAAACATAGTATTTTCTGACCTAAGGTATTGGTATTTATGAGATTTAGGCAAAGAACACCATAAATAAATTAATTTCAATGTATATAAAAATGAAACGCTTTTTGTTTTGTAAAATACTTTCTTTGTTTATAAAATACTTTATTATTATTATTCCACAAANGGAAAGAAAAAGGGAAATGAAAGAAAAAAAGGGAAAAAAAGCTGTCATAATTTGGGGAAGACGTGTTTTTCTTGTAACTCTTGAAAAACATTGCAATACTGAATAAACGATGAATGCTGTGTTTTTTCTGTGCTGCACAAAAATGTATATGAAGAATGGGTATTTCTCATCTTTTAGTATCATTTATCCATGCCTCTCTAGCCAGTTATATTTAGGATGAGATGAATCATGGACTGTTTCTGCCCAGTGACTATAAAAGGCGTCTTAAATGACCATCTCAGATGCAGATGTCTTTTGTAACCATTTTTGTTGTACTGCTCTTCCTTAATTTATTTTCACAACTTGGATAGAAAAATCAGTTTGTAAACCAGACATCAGATCTCTTACACCAAAACTAAACACAAAATTAATTGATTTTATATAATAAAATTATATAAAATTATTCAATCTGGAGGTTATAAAAAAATCGTAGGCGATGAAATAACCCCCACGAACATCTCCAGAGTCATGGCTTGCTGAAGTGGGTGCTTTGGCATCTGTTGTGTGCAGTGGGTGGTGTGTAAGTACCATGGCTCTCCCTGCCCATCGTCTTTGCCAGCAGCAAGCCTTCCCACCCCCAGCAGAACACACAGTGTTTTTCAAACTCTCTTCTTCTGGCCTGTTTTAGACATCTGTGCTGAGGTGAGCTGAAGCTGCTTGGAGGGCTTGCTTCCCTCCCTTGGGCAGGGGTGAGGTGGGCCAGGTCAGGGTGGTGTGAGGCAGGTGAGGCCGCAGCAAGGCTGTGCCCTGAAGGGGCTCACATGGGGGAACCACGAGGAGCAGCGTGCCGGGGTGCTGCTGTGGGCATGGTGCAGCACAGATGTGGCCAGGCGTTGTTTGTGGTTTCACAGATGGATTAGCAGTGTCTGCAGGCAGTGACTGCTCGGGCCCTGCAGCCTGAGAAAGGAGCTTCCACCTGGTCTGGCCACAGGGGAGTACCAAACCTGGCTCCAGAATGTGCAACCAGCTGCCCTGCTTTGCCTAAGCAAATGAATGGTAAACAACATTAGAAGCTCATTAGGGCAGGGAACATCTCTTTTGTTCTCTCTCTCATTCTCTACCTTATTTCCTAGTAGAAACAATAATTTATTTTCTAGTTTATTTCCTTATTTCCTAGTAGAGATAATAATGTTGTTATTGAAGGTCTAACTAGATTGTTGAAACATAGTATTTTCTGACCTAAGGTATTGGTATTTATGAGATTTAGGCAAAGAACACCATAAATAAATTAATTTCAATGTATATAAAAATGAAACGCTTTTTGTTTTGTAAAATACTTTCTTTGTTTATAAAATACTTTATTATTATTATTCCACAAAACTTTGCAGTGTGTTGCAAAGTACTTTGTCTTTTGCATTTTTGAAAAAAAGAATTAATATATTTTAATGCCATACTAGTCATTAAACTGATTGGGACAAGTTTAGTAAGATTAATTTTGCATTCTGATGCTGAGTACTCTGCTGGGCAAATAAAAACAATTAACTAAAACAAAGCTTTAGGCCTGTTATTCATTTTGCAAACCCAGGAGAAACAGAAGACAGCAATGCTAGCTGTATCTAAACTTCATCAATCCCACTAGACCCATTAAAAAGAATAATTTTAGGTTTTTCTCCATATTTCCATTTTCCCCATGCACTTTTTCCATGCTGCAGGAGGGAGGAGTTTCCCAATGGGAGAGATGGGGAGGAAGGCTCACTGTAAGGTTCAGGATTGAGCAATAAATACCAGGAAGACAGTGTCAGATGGCAGAAGTCATAAACCCCAGAGAATAAAGACTTTTTTATTGCCTTTCCCTGCATTTGTGGGATGGGGTTTGGACAGTGGCTGAGCACTAGGAGGTAACCTTGCTGTTTTTGCTGCCAGTAACTCCTAAGTGACTCAATCAGCTCTTGAAAACACAAAAGCACTCTTGTGACAAGTTCTCATCTGTGGTTATAGGTAGTCATTACCTCTGAAAGGCTGCTCAGAACATGTGTAGGAGTTTCCCTCTGCCAAGAGAGGATTTTGAGGTGTCTGGTTTTTGACAACTCAATTTTCTTTCCGTGCTTCAACTCCTTCCTGACAAGACAGTTGTATAGAGCATTTGCAATTTTTTTGGTTTAAGGGTTTTAGTGAGTCTAGTGAGGGCAATATCCTTTTTAAAAAGTAGCAGAGAAAGCTTTCAATTTCTTTTTTTTTGAGCAAACATTGTTTGCATTTTAAAAATACAGATATTACATACAAATTTAAGTAATTTTTTAAAATTTACATTCACAGCTCCTTGTCATCTTGGCTATCTGCTAGCATTGCTCAGAATTAGAATGAAATACCAGGATTCCTCAGACACACAGCATCAAAGTGATTGATCCCCTTTGTGTTATCCACCTTTCCCTGGAAAACACCAAGCACCTCCCAAATTCATCAGGCACCCTGATATGTTAGCCCTTTAGCAGCCTCTTTGCTCCTTAAAAACAGCTGCTTGCTGTGTTCTGTTCACTATGAACATCCTTTTGTTTGTCTCTTGTAATGGGTTTTAAATCTGCTCAAATTATATTGTAATCTTTAAAAATACTGTGGTTGGTTTTTTCACTCTGGTATGGTGCAGAGGGGAAATGCAGGGCCCATTGCTCCCATCAGCAGTTTCCTGGAGGACATTTGGGGTTAGATCTTAGCAGGGAGACACCGCTGGCAATCCCAGTGGGGTGCAGTGGGATGATGTAAGGAAGCAGGGCGGGCTGTGCTCTGTTGCCGACTTTCCAGCGGGAGCTGTTGGGATGGGGTGGCCCCTCTGCGTCTCTCCTAATCCCTACTGAAGGGATTACGGCATTGTGCTTCCTGAGGGGCACTGGTGGATGTAATTTGCTGCTACGTGAGAGATTTGCCCTAGGATGATGCTGAAATGCAAAGCAGTATTTTTATTTGGAAGATGCTGTTCTGTGGCAGCAAACCCATTATATTGGAAGCTAGGAAAGATCCGTGATGGTGTGTGCTTGTTACAATGCCTGTCAATGGGAATTTGGGTTCTGTGCTGAACTCTTCAGTTCAGCCCCGGTTCTGTGTTATGTTCTAAAAATATTGAAAATAAATGTTTTACATGCATCTGCCTTCTGTGACAGAGATTTGCAGGGCTCTTTGGGTTTGCTTTCAGTGCAGTTGGTTCTTGATTTTGAGTCTTGTTTCCATAGTCTTTCAGAAGACCCCTAAATGTTAACTTAGTGTCAATTTACATATTTAATTAGGGTTTTAGAGCTGATTTTTCCCCCCCTTTATTTTTGCTGTCATAGTTTCCTTAAGGTAGTACATATTGATAGTGGAAAAATAATTTTTTTATTCTCACTTCAGGTTTCTTAAATTTTCTTGTGTTTCACCAGGGAAGATATTATTATCATGAACCAGTAAGAACTAAGATATTTCTACCAACAATGTCTTAAAATAATTTTTTTTTCATTTAAAACTGACTGCTGTAATGGAACTGAAGGGAAAGCAGACACAAGCCTCTATAGTGTAAGGTTTGCCAAGAAGGCTGCAATTGTATCAATACTACATAATGATAGACTCAAAACCGGCTTCAGAGTGCCTGCTACTTGCTTGGGTGTACAGCCTGAAAGAATTTCATAGGAAAGCAGGAGCACCTGCTGGTGCTGTCACAAAACCTAGAAGTTTTTGACCCTGCTGAGGAGGATAAATCGGCATGCAATTTCGCATGTGTGTATGGCAAGAGAAAAAATAAAAAATTATTACTTACTTGCTTTGTGAGCACCATAAATGCTATACTTTCTGGGCCTGAGTGCCCCTTCCAACACAAACCATTGTATAATTCTACCTTTTTCAGAAAAAGTGGCACCCACAGCGCCCATGCATCTAAAACTGAGGACCTTGTCTGCAAAAGCACTCAGTAAAGTCTAGGATGAACAGAAAGAAGGGAGAGATGCACTTACTCCTCAGTGCTAATATTGATGTGAACAGAAGCTGAATGTTTCATTTTCAAAGTCACGTTTGATTTAGCTTTTTCTTATTGTAACAAATTCATGAGTTTACTGGCTTTTTTAAAATAATGTCTGTTTCAATCATGTTTAACCAGTTTAATCCCTCATAAAGCATTTTATCTTTTAAAGCACATACTTAGGTTTATATATAATCAGTACTTATTGGGGGCAACAAGCAGGGAAAATGAAGACTAGAGTAGTAGCACAACATGTGGTAAAACGAAATGAAAACTGAAAACAAAAGGAGTGTGATATAGTGCAGGTATAGTAGGGTTTAAGAGCTGTCTGACAAATTATGAGTTATATGGAAAAGGCAGGGAAAGTGGGGGTTTGGGGCTGGAACAGAGCTTTTTTATTCAAGAGCAGTTCTCTTCTCAGCTAGCCCTGGGCTGCCAGCTGCACATGCCCCTGCAGGAGCTGAGCAGTGCCTCAGTCCCCTAGATGGGGTTAGAGCGCTGTGATTCTCAGCTGCTCCTGCTGCTCCAGCGCACTCTGAAGGGACCAGCTGATGAAACAGGCTACGTCCTTAGAGGGTCTTTGGAGGGGTCACATCATGTTGGCAGTTGCCACCCAATCTAATCAGCCGGTATTGGGTTGCTTTTCTCAAGTAATTGTGTGAAATACAACCAGATTCTTTGAAAACTGAAGCTTGCTTATTTGATAGCTGTTTCTCAGTTATGTTAGTGCACCCTTGAGTTCTTGTCTTTTATATCAAATAAAATGCTTCTGCAGAAACAGAGTCATGTCTGATGTTGCAGATTGTATGCCAATTTTGTTTGAGCGAACCAGCTCTCACAGATGATGAATCTTAGCAGAGCAGAGAGTAAGTTCACAAATCTAACTTTCACCATAAATTGTCTATTTCTGTGTGTCTCCACAGCCTGGAACTGCCCATCAGGTGTTCTTTATAATAACGTATCTGGGCTTTCAAAACATGGGGAGAAATCCTGCTACTGGAGAAAGGACAGCTATGTCCTTGTATCAGTCACAAAGAAAAATAAAGATGGTCTTTGATTTAATGTAGGGTGTTGCTGTTCAGTGCTACACAGTTTGGACCTGTGGTATATGCTTCCATGAACAGAAGTTCCTTGGCTGCAGGGGCTGCTTGAGCTGCTGTTCTGTAGGGAATGACGCTGGATTGGCTCTTTGTCAAGGTGCAGGAGCTCTTGGGAATGACAGCTCCTGTCTGCTGCTGGAGGAGGTTGTTTGTGAAGAGAAACTGTGCTGATTATGGAAGTGTGGGGAGGCAAATGAGTGGCATCAGTAGGTGCTGTGCTGGCATCTCTTTGCTTTGCTGGTGCTCATTACCCAGCACGTTTCACAGGTTAAGCTCCTGCTAGAGCTGGGCTTATTTGGGGTAACTGCTTTGGACCACAGAATCACCAAGTGGTATGGATTGGTTAAAGATCATCCAGTTCCAACCCCCACTATGATAGAGAGGGACATCTTCCTCTGGACCAGGTTGCTCAAATCTGCATCCAGCCTGGCCTTGAAGACTTCCAGGAATGGGGCATCCACAACTTCTCTGGGCAGCCTGTGCCAGTGCCTCACTGCCCTCACGGTAAGGAAATTCTTTCTATTATCTAATCTAAAACTACACTCTCTCAGTTTAAAGCAATTTTTCCTAATTCCACCACTTCATATCCTTGCAAAAAGTCTCTCTCCAACTCTTCTGTAAGCCCCCTAAAGGTGCTGGAAGGTGCTGTAATGTCTCATCAGAGCCTTCTCTTCTTCAGAGTGAACAACCCCAGCTCTTCCAGCCTATACTTAGAGCAGAGGTGCTCTCTCCTCTGTACTCACTTCAGCACATACATCTTTGAACAAGGCCTATATGTCTGCAGCCAGTCATTTTCCAGGGTCACAGTGGCCAAAGTGTCTGCTGCCACCTGAAGAAGCTGCTGTTGAACATGCTAGAGCATGCAGGTATTATTGCAGCATCCTTTACAGACTCATTTTGGAAGCAATTGAAATCCAGATTTTACAAAGAAAACCCCAAAGAGCCCAACCACAAAGCAGGTTTTCTGAGTATTATATTTGATAGATGGGGTATCACACTGGTGACTGGTCCTCATCTTGGAACACGAGCAGCAGACTGGTATTTGCAAAGTTAGGGCACAGCTGGATGTGTTTACTGCACATGGTTTTGCTCAGATTACAAGTGCCCAAGTGCAGGGTGGCATTCCCGGGGCAAGGCAGCAACACTCAAATTTGAAGCACAGCTGAGGCTACTGCCTTTTGTTTACTCAGACACCCGTTTGTTTTGCACTTGAAGAAAATGCAGCCTGACTTCTGGCCCTTAGGGAGGAGAGTCAGAGAGGGAAGCGAGTGTTGAGAGTGCAGAGATCAGAAAACTTAGGGCAGTTATTTTGGATACTGGTACCAGCATGGCTGCAAGGGAGAGGAGCTATGTGCTGCCCTGCAACCTGCTCTGGAGGTTTGCTCCCGTGGCTGGGCTGTGATTGGTTTTAGAGTAGCTCACTGAAAGCTGTATAAGGCCTATTTGTGCACAGGGCTGTCGTTTCTTTGTTTTTTAGGATAGATGTGAAGAGGCTGAGGAGGGAGCGGTACGAAGTGCAGTAGGTGCAGGGTCAGCAGCTGCGGGGACACTCTGTCCTGCTGCACCTCTAATGAAGTACATTTGCTTTATTTCCCCCCCAGAAAAAGGTAAGAGGGAGCATGCTGCATTTTCTCCCTGGTCTGGAAGCCTTGCTACCGCAGAGGTATCCCCTCCAGTGTTTTCAGCTTGTTTGATCCTGATAGGATTCGGTCTGGAGCTGTCACTGGTTTATTCAGCACAGTCCATTTGGACAGGCGTCTTCAGCTCTGCTACATGAATCTTATTTTCCAGCTGTCATCTTGTATGAAAAAGCATTTTGTGTCAGAATTGATAAATACTTCCCATTCCATAAGAAAAACTGTATGTGTTTAAAACAATGGAAAAACCTTGGCATAGGGAGGTGTGTGGAAGCAGAGCCCTGCATCACCACCTCCATGTCTCCTGGGGAGGGGACCCATGGGTTCTGTGAAATTTACATCAAGATTTAATTATAATAAATAATAAACACAAAGGCATCTGCATGTGTGGGGTCTTTCAGCCAGATTATGTGAAGTAGCTGACACAAGAGAATACTGTAAAACTAATTAGCTCTTTCTGTTCACCAATAGCTCAGAAGTTAATTATACGTCTTTTTCTAATTGGTCATTTGAGGGTGGATTAGGCCCATATTAAAATGTTTCTTGATCCTCAAAAATAAGCAGGGGGTTTAGTTATACAATTAGACAAATATTTAGACAATGTTGTACTTTTTATTAGTGTATTACTAATAGGAAAACTTTGTCCCCGTGTTGTTGACGCATCAGCAGGAAAACTGTCATCTTTACTATTTTTCTCCCCCATATTAATTATTTCAAAAAGGTTTGTCAGCACTGTAGAAGTCCAACCACCAGTATAATTGGGTCACGCACTTTGATTTGAAGTGACTTCTCACTATGAGTATTGGCCTCATTATTGAAATCTGCCCATTTGGTTTGACTTCTGTGCATGGGGATGTCAGGGGCCAACTCCAGTACTGGCAAGATTCCCACCTCAGTTACAGACATAAACCAAATTATTTCCTTCAGAGCCTCTGTCAGCACTCAGGGATCGTACAAGGGGCAAGATATGGCATGAAGCATTATAAAAATTGTAATGTAGAAAATGCAATAATGCATTATCAGCTCATCAAAATCAATTTATCACTAAGTGACTCCAAATTTAAATATGTTAATTCACAGTTCACATCACCCCTGGTGATAGATGCTGGTAAAGATCCCATCAGAGCAGAAGACTGGGTAATGGTCTTGGTGACCCACCCTAATTCCAGCATCGTGAGGTATGGCTTTGCTAACACTGCTGCGATTATTGCTGTGTCTGCTTTCCTTATTAGGGAAGTCTGAGGTTTAATTTCTCCTTGGAGTGCCTCAGACAGATCAGATCATCGCTGAACTGAAATATGGCAATACCCTTACCATAACACTTGCAGCTGGCCCAAACTTCAGAAAATGGGTAAAAGAAGAGGGAGGATAACCTGCAGATGCCAAAATTACCTCCAGCCACAGCCAAATCCTTGCAGAATAGCAGGAGGTAGTGACTCATCTGGTCAGCCTTATTATACAGCATGAGGCTTTGGTCCTACCTGAAAGTGTGTGGTTTTGGGATGGAGCCAAGGGCACCTCCAGAGGCTGCAGGGAGGGCACAGAGAAGCCCAAATCTGGCTCTGCATGGAGATGCAAGGCAAGAGGATGAGGGGCAATGGGCAAAAGCTAAAATATGAGAGGTTTGGATGGGTGTAAGGAGAAATTCTTCCTCTATGAGGATACGCACCCCACCACCCAGAAAGGCTCTGCAGCCTCCCTCCTTGGAGGCTGCCAAGACCCAAGTGAAGCACTGAGCACCTGAGGCAGATCTTGGAGCTGACCTCTCAAGGTCCCTGTTAGCTTGAATTTTTC
>VYZR01034849.1:59541-86655 GCA_013400675.1 Oxylabes madagascariensis
TCAAAGAGAACACCTTATTCAAAGTGGGAACAACAAAGGGCAGAGGGATGACTGATCTGAGAACAACGCCGTGTCTTTCTTGTTAGCTGGAGGGTCAAATTGCAGCAGATGTCCTCAGAGGTCACAGACTTTGAAAGCCTGATGATGCACAATGAAAGTGGTTGTGAAACGCATAAATTAATGTCTGGATGCACAAGAGTAATGTTGGAAAGAAAATGAAAGTGATGGTACCTGATCCTTGAAGATGTCAGATGTTTGTATCCCAAGAGTGAAACTTTTGGACTTTTTTCTGAAAAGTATTTGAATTTGGCAACTATTTGAGAATAAGTAGAAACACATCATCCCTGATGCAGCGGGCATATTATTGCACTGTACAGAGCTGATACAGACCTGTTTGCACTCTGCTGTGGAGGGAATACCCTGGACTTGAATCTTCCACATCCCATAGGCATGGCACAGTTTCACANGTTAGAAAAGGGAATGGGACCAAACTATTTAAACTAGAAGAGAACACAGGTTTTAGAACAAATGGATATAAACTGCCCATGAATGTATTTAGACTGGAAATGAAAAGAATGTCCTTAATCATCAGAAGAGGAAAACATCCTTCTGAGAGTAAAAATGGATCTAGAGGATGAAACTAGCTGTGAGATCTACCTCAGCTAGTTTAGCACAATCTCCCGATGTGATTCCTTGTGGCAGACAGCTATGGACCATGATGGTACAGAAGCTCTGCTCTGGCATTATCTGGTTCTAGTATCATATAATGAGTACCTTTTATGTCAATAACCACCATGGCTCTTCACAAGGTGTGCTTGGATCTACACTAATCCCCATCTAGTTCATTATGTTCAAAAGCTTGGGCATGAGAGCTGTGAGATAGAACCAGGTGCCCTTTGGCAGAGGTAATTGCCCTGGTGGAAACCTCAGCAGCCTTCCTGCATATTCAATAAATTTGGTTAAGATCTGAAGAAGATTTCCTTATATTAACAGTAAACTCTACAGATTGTATTAGTGTACCATTAGGCAGCATTAATATCAAAAACAAGAGGGCTGAACTTGAGGGCCATCAGCCCCCTTGGCTCCACTGCCTTTTGCAATTAGCACAGGCTAGGGACGAGTACTGAGAGCGCTATTAAGGATTCTCTTGTTTCTCACAGTCTGGCTTGGAATCAGGTGCTTCCTGTGGCTGCGGTTTCACCGTCTGTTTGATGGCTGCAGAGCTACTCCTTCAGGAAAACAAACAGATGTTCTCTCCTCACACCCAAAATACTCCAGTCTCCATTTTTCAGGCACCACAAGACTGCAGCAAAACAAGGCAGTTGCTCGTGCAAGATGGTATGCTCAGAAATAGAGCTGCTGCCTCCGGTCATGTTGAATTGGGTGTCTCACAATCTCCATGCAGAAGGCATGTGAAAATTTTAAAAGGTATTGCAATAGTTTTCTGGGATGTGCTTCACACAGAGATTAGAGAGACCTTTGCAAGAAGAATCAGCAAAGAATCAAGAGAAAAGGAGAGTGTCTATGAAAGAGCCCACAAACTGCAGAAGCCGTCTTCTGGGCAGGACTGAGGTTGCCAAAATCAACCTGAATTGCAATTATACAGCTACAGCTTCCACCCAGCTCTACAAACAACAGACAGACTTGGGGTTCAGAGACTCCTCTTGGGTTTCAGAGTTTCCTCTTCATCTTTTGGGGCAGGCTGCCTCTCTTGTGACTTTTTAGCATTCCTTTTCTTTGGAGGTACTCTTCTCTTGTGGCTGCTCTAGTTTGTGAGAGCTGCAGCATCCTCTGGGGCAAGGATTTGGCAGCTGCACAAGGTGTTGGGGGAGTCCATGGGCTGGGACTTGCCCATCTTTACCTCCCCTGCCATATCCTCACCGTGTGAGGGCACCTCTGTCACTCCACAACCTTCTACCCTGACCAGCACAGCAAGGACCAGCAGCTCTGTGGGGCTGTGGGATTTCAGGAGGGGTCCCTTTGTCCATGTCACTGGGAAGCCTGAGAAAGCTGTCTGCTTTTGTGCTGCAGCAGAGCTGAGTGCACCTTCTTGATGGGGGGTTATTTTTGAAGAGATGAGGCAGCATGGCAGTGGGTCTGGCGTAGAAACACCTGGCTCCATCCCCTGCCCTGTGCTTGGGTGGGAGGTGGCTGTAGGGTGTTGTCTCTCTCTTGTCTGACCAGGCAGTAGCTTTCCTCCAGAGCATTTTAGGACTGTGCTAATTCCCTAAATTTAACCAGTGATGTCAAAGGCTCATGTTAGCTCCCTGCACGGAGTCCTGTGCCCACACACTTTTATGGACACCAGGAATAACTCCACCACCATGTAGATTTGAATCCTGTCCCAAGCAGTGGCACCCAATGCTCAGTTTCATAAGAGACCCCTTAGCCTTTGCTCTGCATGTGGTTCAGCCACACAGCTCGGGAGAAGGAGGCTCTGGGGCTGGGAAAACTCACAACAGGAGAGCTGGATACAGCTGGCAGTGCAAGGAGAGACCTCTCAAGGTAAGCTGGAAATGGAGTGCTGGTATTTCTTGTTGCAGTGATGGCTAGAGAGCAGGCATGGGGACGGCTGTGTTTGGTTTGGCTGCTGAACTGACGAATTGGAAGAGGAAAGGAAACTCACTTGGGTGTGTATCTAAATCAGTGTTTCTCTCTGTTGTTGGTTTTGTCAGTAAAATGGCAGAGTAAAGAAGATAAAGTTCTGTTCAAAACAAAATGTTGGATGGTGCTGGGGATACCTGTCTGACTTTGGGTGCTGGCTAAAGGAAAACAAGAGAAACAAAGGGCTCATTTCACAAAAATGCTGGATAGATGGCAGCCCCCCACCAGCTTCCCATCCACCTCACTCCTCCCCTTCCTGACCCCAAGAGGCAGCGGTGCAGCGTCCCACCAGTGTTCCGGATATGGACTAGCTCCCTCCCTGAGCAGTGAAGCCCAGAAAGGCTTTGTTAGAAAAAAGTGTCTGTTTTCAGACAGAATTAGTCAGCCACAGAATTTCTCATCCCGTTGCCTGGTGCAACCCTCTCTCTCCATTTGTCTGCTTTTTTTGAGGAGTGCAGTGCTTGCAGCTGGGCAGATGTTTAGCACAAGCCCTTTCCCCCACCAGCTCAGAAGAACTGGTGAGCAGGATGAGATGCGAGGAACAGGAGTTTTGCCATGAAGATGTTTTGGTGGGGCATTGTCGTTTGTGAGGATGGACTCATTCAGAGCTAGTAGGGAAAAGCAGTCCCAGCTGTGTGTGATGTTTTGCTGCCTGGACAGGACATGGATGGGCAGAAGGGCTGAGCCAAGTTATCCAAGTTAGCCAAGCCATCACTTCTGCATTTCAGTCTGGCTGCAGGCTGTTAAACACCCCCTGGAGCCTGGAGCCCTTCTCGTCTCCCAGAGCTGAGCTGCAGAGGGTGCAGACAGCGCTATCTGGCTTGGGACATGCAGCATCACGGGAGACGTGTGGAGAACTTACCCTGGGAGTAAAACAGTCTGAGCTAAGGCTGGGAAGAAACACTTTTCAAGCTTTATATAGCTTCCTCCCCTCCACCACACTCCAGCCCGCCAGCTTCACAGGAGGATCAAATCTCATCTTTATGTTTTTTGATTTATTATTTTTGTTGGAAGAAGGCTTGGAGCCCAAGATCGTAACCAAAGGGTTAAGGATGTAGGAAGCTCAGGTCAGAGACCTGCATTGAAACAGGCCAGCTGAGGTCCCACCATTGTCCTGCCCTGACTGCTGATTGCTGCTGCCTCCCAGGTGGATTTTCCACACAGGGACTAAAAGTTCCAACCTAAGAAACTTTTCCTGGCAGAAGTTTTGTTGAAAGTGATACATTCCTGAAACGAAGAGGGGAAAAGAAAAAAAGGGATTAGTTGATATTTTCCAGGGAAATACTGATTTCTCTGGCAATTGGGAGGCAGTGGGGTGAACACAGGGGCCACAGGAGCTGCTGCCAATCCTCATGAGTCCAACTGTTGAGTGGACAAGGCACTTTCACATGTAGAGAGCATCTCTGAGGTCTCTGTGTGTCCTGGCCACTGCAGACACAAATGACAGCCCTTTGGAAAACTGCAGAGACTAGTGGGCAAGTTCCAGTGCCTGGGAAATAAAAAACAGCAATGGAAAACCCACTGGCACAGCCCAAGCCACAGACAGCCAAGAACGGGCTGTCACAACTTGTTCATGGAGGAAAAGAGGTAGATTTGGTCTTCTTTGGGCCCCATCCATGCAACATATGAAATGTTTTATCCATCATGAAAAATTCTTGAAGGAAAAGCCTAAACCTTGGTGTTGCAGATAATCCATTTGTACATTCAATGTGGTTCAGTGTCCCCATAGGAGAGGAGAAGATAGGTTTGCAAGGGACTGTGTCTGTGTGTAGGGGAGAGACAAGACTCAGATACGGAGGGAATCAAAGACTGCCATAATTTTTTGAGGGAAGCCTAACTGTAGGGGCTTATTGGAAGGAAAGAAAAGGGAAAGTGCAGCCTCTGTCACACACACATCTTTTTGCAAAGAGACACAGAATTGCTCTGTACCCAGAAGAAAGCGCCCCAAATTTGCTCAGACCTACTAAGAATGATTCCAGCGTAAGAACAGAAAAGGGCCTGAGAGCAGTTGCTTTCTTTGGGGGAGAGGGAGTCAGGCAAAAATTAATGTATTTAATAGAATTTAAAGTTTATTCTTTGTTTATTCATGGTAGCAAAAAACTCCTAAGCAACCTCTAAAAGAGTTCACAGCTATGATATTTCTGATTAAAGAATCATAATGGCCAACGTGGGTAGGACTGACTGTTACAATGAAGTGCGTGGTAAAGCCACAGGAAGGTTTTTTAGTTTTTTTGCAGCATCACAAACACGTCAGTATTAATGGAAGTATCTTCTTGGCTGTTAAGAAGTGTAGGGCACTTATTTGGTACCATATAGTAAAAGAAAGAGCTATCGCCATTCACTTACTTTGCTGCAAATGGGGGGTCTGCTCCATCATTTCTGAAGTCAGGGAAAATATTATTGACCAGATGAGGTCTCTCTTTGCCCCACACCTGGAGCTGTTTCCATTTGAGAAGTGTTACCACCAACGTTGGATTGCTGATGAATTTTTCAGTAACGTGCATATGAAAGTAATACTACCTCAAGGGATGATTAAATCACCAGGTGTCTCAGTCTCCAGGATGCAGCTGGACACGTCCTGTCAGATGCTGTTCTTCCATAATTGACCTGAGCAGACACTTTTTCATGGTTGTTCCTCACTGATAGCTCATGCTGGTTGCATGGCATCAGCGTTCGTCAGAGTCTCTGGTGAATCACCAAACCGGGGGGTGGGTAATTGTTACTTTGGTTCCTTGCTGAGAGTTTAAATAACATGCACAAATTGAAATCCCCTCACTGATACAAAAAAAAAGTCTAACCAATACTGAGGTAGTGACCTGAAAGGAGAGGAGGTGATGTGCTTCACATTTCAGCTGGAACAAATGGCACTGCAATGCTGATATTTTTCTGGTGGAGTCAGGCTTTTTTTTAAGCAGCAAGTAGACCTGGCTAGAAAATGGCATTTCTCTTTACTGAGATATTTAGAAGTTTCAGCGTTTGGGTTTGCTCTGATGCGGAGCATCAGGTCTTCTCTAGTTCTTAACGAGAAATAAAGAGAATGAGGCAGGGACTTGGTGACAGGGACTGACCCACCACCACGCCTTAGATAAGACTGGTGGCCAAAATCTTGCTCAGTGTAATTAGTGATGGGGGTTATAATGGCACCATCCTCATACCCTGGGCGCAGCCCCCGCTCTCCCGTGCCACTGGGTAGAGGGAACTCTTTGTCAGGTGGGGCTCTGCCGTGGATGCATCCAGATCCTCCTGCAACTAGAAGGGGACCTGCAGAGAATGTGAAGTAGGAAGTGACCACAGCATCCCACCACACAGATCACAGGGAAGAGCAGGTAGCCAGGAGAAAATCAGCAGAAAGGAACTGTTGGCTGCACTTCTGTGATCCCGATGGCCAGACATTAGGTGTCTGTGTTATGGCTGACCCCATAGGCAGAGATCATCACACCCTCATAAATTGGCACCAGACTGTTGAGTGTAAGGAGACAAAAGAGATTTGTCTCCCTTCTCCCCAGCACCACAGCAGGATTTTAAAATTCACATGGGAGTGAGCATGGGCTTGCCCTTGGATGGAAAAATACAAGGTTGGGGGAGATCAGACCTGCACGTTGATGAGTCACAGGAAGCAAAGGTGGTGGGTCAGCCCTGAACTGAATGAGGAAGGATTAGGAGCCAGACCAAGTGCAGGATGCCATAACCCTATAAGAAGTCAGATAGGGAAGGATGGATAAGGCATCATTCACACAGATCACTGAGGTCTAGTTTTGCCATCAATTCCCTGCATTGTCACCAATATCACCACCACCTTACCAGCCTCTTTTCTGCTCTTGTCTGATCCTCAGGAAAGTAATTCAGTGAGAGGCTGATTGGATTCCTTCTGTATTTTTCTCTTCAGAGTTCCAATTTTGTTTATCACAGAAAGACTGTCCCCAAAGCAGGTTACTCTGAAGAGAGAGCTGTAAATATTTTATGTCTAAGTCAGTCATCCAGAAAATATTACAGCAAAAAGTGTTTCCTACCTGCCAGTAGAGATCCTGCCTGAGCCTCAATTGCATTGAAGTATGTAAGTGAATATTTGAGCAAAGAAGCTTCCTTGGCCTCCCCCATACTTCACCAGGGAGAAGATTATGGTGGTCATGGCTATGCTGTCTGTCAGGGTTTCAATGAGACAGAACTCTTCCTCTCTGACTCCTGTCACTGAATAACCCTGCCCACCTCTGCCTGCCCCACAAGTAACCTGAGACTCCCCACTGCCTGCACCTGGCCTTCCCACCACCAGTCACACTTTCCTCCTCTCCCTGGCAAAGGTAACCCAGCAAAAAACTCTTAAGCAACCTCTAAAAGAGTTCTCTGAATAAGACAGCATTATAGGCATGGCATTGTCTAGGCATGGTGATTGGGACAAACCAGCTCCCAGCCAAGAAACTCCACTGCTTCTCAAGAGGCAGCTATGCAGGACCCCAGCAGTGTTCAGGATATGGACAATCTCCCACCCAACCTTACTCATGCCTGAGCTGCCCTGTGAGATGAATCCTATAAAGGCTTTCCTAGGAAAGAGCGTATGTTTTCAGAAAATTTTCCAACAACAGTGGGATGGCCCCTCTCACCCTGTTGACTGGGATGATCATCTGTCTCTATTTGCTCCACTCTTTTGGGGGAACACAGTGTTTACATCTGGGCAGATGTGTAGCAGAAGACAGGCCCCATTGTGAAGACTTCTCTCACCAGTTCAGAAGAACTGGTGAGCAGGATGAGGAGCAAGGGATGGGAGTTTTTACGTGGGCACCCAGGGGCACGGCTCAGGTGATGTGGCTGGAGGAAGGACAGGAGGTTGCTGATATACAGCACCATGCCTTGTCCTCAGCACAGGGTAGGAAGAGAGGAAAGGGTGGGTTTACCCACTTTGTGGGTAAACCTTTCTGCAGCAGATGCAATGCAGTGCAATGACTGCTCATCTCTGCCTCACCAAGACTCACCTGGGAGCTTGGCTTGGGCTGAAACCATCCACTCCATTTGATTCAAGGCAAATCGGTGCCTCTGGCTGTAAATCTCCTGGAAAACTCATGACTCAGAGCAAAAGAGCGGTGGAGCGCCGTGAATTATGCAGCACTGGCTTCTCACCCTCCTGAAGGAGGTTTTGGCTCCCCAGGATGTTTGTGCAGGAGTGGATGAGCCTGTGCCGTGGTGGGGTGACCACAGCCCCGCACAGACATGCCGGGAGGAAGGTAAGAGCATGCCCTGAGTCAACAGGCCTGGAAAAGCCATCAGGACTTGGTATTCCTGTAATTACAGGCCTACTATGTAGTATTTTTTTTTTTAGAGAAGTTTAACCCAAAGTCTCCATCATGCAAATGTCCATCAGTTGACTTCTATCCAACTAGTGATTTCTCCAGGTTTCTCCCACTACAGAGTTGAAGCCTGGCAGCATCCCCATCCTCCAGGATCAGGGGCTTGGTGGGAGAGCTGTGACACTGCCAGTGCTGCTCCTGCTTCTCTATGGCTGTGGTGAGTGAGCCTGGGTTTGAGGAGGACCTTGGGACATACCAGCACAGCCAGGGCTCTCTCAGCTCCTCCCCTGTGCAGAGGTGGTGGCACAGCCAGAATCTTTCACTGCTCCAGACACTGGCTGCCAAGACAGCCCGCACCATGCTGGCAGTCATCAAAATATCTCTTGATATGAGCTTGAATGCTCTTTCCTTTGTGGCCAGAGTTATGCCATTGGAGAAGGAATGGGAATGCAGGGTATCTGAGGGTCTTTTTTACCTGGCTGATATCTGCTGTTCCTGCACCTGCTGGCTTCCTGAATACACAGGTGGTCTGCAACCCACCTCATGCCTGGCAGCATCCCAACCTGCTCACACTGCAGGAAGGTGCCAAGCACAGCCGGTTACCGATGGTTGCCTGAGGCAATGGTGGCCAATGGAGTGGGGTGATAAAACCAAGCCTCACAGTTGGCTCGAATGCTGCACAGCACATTTCTTTGTCATCCAGTACACAGGGGTGCTTGAAGCCCTCCCAGCCCTGGGAATGGTGGCTGTTTGCCTCCTAGGTGTGAGGTTTTCTGTCTAACCTTGTAGCTGGAAGCACTTAACAACCAAGCTCAAAATTTTATATCATCTCCTGAGTACCGTAAGCTGTCAAGAGACATGATAGATGGTGATGGTCTTCCAGGAGATGGAGCAAAAAATCAGAATGTGTTCACATCTGCTGCAGGTACATCCAATTGAGCATCCAATTCTCAAGTGAACTTTTGGATGTCGTGTAGGATTTGGAGCTTCACTTCTGGGATGTCCTTGTTGTAAATCATACAGGAAAACTGGTCACTCTGAAATAAGATTGCAGAGTGTGAACATCTGCTGGAGCCATTCCCACCATAGCAAGACCATATTTTTCCTTGCAAGAAGGTGAGGTGATCAAGGCTTGCTTCACTCTTTGCTCTTCATTGTCATCCTCATCTCATCTCTCATCTCATCTCATCTCATCTCATCTCATCTCATCTCATCTCATCTCATCTCATCTCATCTCATCTGCTTGATAGAAGTGGCTTCTCTGGAAAGTTAACTTACAAGATATCCTGTTCTCTCATGTTATTTTTTCCTTTTCTGAGACTGCCTGAGGTGGCATTTGATCGTGGCAGATATCCTTTTCCTGGTATCACTTTCCCCAGGTGCTTCTGACTCAAGGGAAAACCCAGGAAGATATCCACCATTCCTTATCAAGATGTAACTAGCCCAGACACTGCTGTATCACATAATTTTTTCATTCTGTGTCACTGATGACTCAGCCTTCATTAGCATCAGTCATCAGGGACTATTTCACCCTACATTTCCTCCTGGCTAGAGGCCATCCCATAACCTGTGCAACCCAAAGAGCTTCAGATTGTCTCTTACAGTGCAGTGGTTGCTTTTGAGACTGGGCTGCTCCTTCTTGGCACTTCCCACATGTGGTGCTGCAAACTGCTGAGGAGGGCGGGAAGCAGACAGCCCAGCATCTCCACTAGCTTTGGCACTTTGGACATAGGAGCTAGCAAAGCCTTTGTTTGAGAAGATCTCCTTGCAGGGCTACTTCTGACTGTCAAGGGATTTAGACAGCCAGGTGGGGTTTTTTTTCCCCCTCTGCTGTGCTTCCACGGGTTACTTTCCCATAGATAATTACGTGACTCAGGAAGACAGACACATACCTCGCATACTTGTGGGTACCATAACGCGATAGGTGGTGTACAGCATTTTGAAGCTCTTTGAACGCACAGGAGCAGCTGAATTCACGTGACTTACCTACCCAAACTAAAGCAAGTCCAGGCAATGGCTACATAGTTTTTGTGGAACTCTTACCCAACAGAGGACAAACATTTCCTGGGAAAGCTTTGGTCTTGCAGCACCAAGGCACAGACGCTTTTTGTCACCAGAGAAATCACAGGTGTTTTTTCAGGTAAGATTTACCATTTCTATGTTAGCATTTTTTAAAAGATGTTGTCTGAACTGAAGCTAGAACAGGAACATTTTCTCCTATGACTGCAAAAAAAAGAAAAAGGCTGTTGTGTGTTTTCTGAGAGGTCAAGAAACAGCATAGAGAAATTACCCTGTCTTAAGTAGATAAGTGATCGTTATAGCTAAAATATCCTGGCAGTTAATTCCCTGTGGAGATAACTGGCAGAGCTGAGGTGTGGTGGTGTTTGGCGCTGCTAGTTTAGTACAGACAGTTCTGCAACAGACACAGAAAGAGACACAGGCTTTGCTTCAAGTGTTTTAACATTTGAATTGTGGAGTTGCAATTCAATTTTCTGACTTTTGAATAAAACCAGAGAAGTAACATGGAGAAATTTTATTCCACCTGGTGACTTGGAGGACCTTACAGATCTTAAACTCACCCCAAATCTGTACTGATATGTGCACCCAGCACCTCCTGTGTCATCAGAGCAGTGGTCCTGGAGCACTGCAAAGTGGATCCTGGTGTCCTGCCTTACCTGTGAGATGGCTGGCACAGGTTTGCGAGCAGCTCCTTTGGGACTATTTTGGGGGGTACCTTTGCTCAAGAATGAGAGGAAGAGTTTGGCTGAAACTACGGATACTATTTTCAAAAGTTTTCAAGATTTTGTCTGGTTATCTGTGCAGATGGCTGTCCCTAGTAAGAGGTGAGCTATTTAAATGAAGTCATGACATGTAAATAGGAATTCATTTCTTGGTTCGCCTCCTACCTTTACATCCAAAGGGATGTAGAGGATAGACAGGAGCTTCTAATGCCCAACCCTATCAGTGCAGGTGACCTGAAACTACCCACCTGCTATTATGTCCCCCTGAGACCAGACTGGGACAGGTCTTCCAAAAGGGTATTGTCCGACAGAAAACTTATCAAAAATGCCTTAGGGTTTCTAAGCATTTGCTGGGATCCTGTCCCTGAACCACTTCCCTCTCTGGTCATCCTTGCAGCCCTGAACTGAGTCAGGGGGATGGTAGCTATGTTCTGGGGAAGGTTCCCTTTGGAGGAGATTGTGTGTTTCCTGGCTTGTGAATGTTTTTTTTTGTGAAGGTGAGGGGAGCAATACAACTTGCAGCTTGCCCTGACATGTGCCTGCTGTGTGTAAACCTTCAGCTTTTACAAAAAAGGCTCCTGTCTTGAGAACTGTGGAGCGTTCAAGTGCTTCTTGGCTCTGGGCTTCTCCTTTAGCTGTCGTAAGATCAGATTAATGATGTATTAGTTCGAGATAACTGCCATGAGATCATGTAATTAGCTTGTGATCATGCTCCGTGCCAGTTGGCTGAAACTCGACGCTTTTAAAAAACCCCTTTTTCAGACCAGCTACAAAAAGAGCTTTTTGATTGATGACATTAACAAATAGCTCATTAGTCACCTTTTGGGCTAATTAAAGGAGAGCACATCCAAGGCAGTAAAGAACAGCTGTGGGTGATTAAAGGCAGCCATCAGGCTGAGCTCTGGGGTACAGAAGTACTTTATCACCTTGTGCCTTTCACTGTGCCCGCGCTGCTCCAGGTTAAATGAATTTGTAATGTCCCCCTCAAAGTCCTGATCCTGCCCTGCTCAGCTCTGTAAGGCTCAGCCAGACCTTCCCATTCCTGCTCATATTGCCTTTGGGCAGATGAACAGCTGCAGGAAGGCAGTGCCTTCGCAGAGTGGTGATACCTGCCCAAAAGCAGCTGCTGATTGCCCAAGCGAAAAGACTTCCCCTTGGCACTGCTCTCACATTCCAAGTACACGGCCTTTTCGACACAGAAGTTGTCAAAAGTTACTTAGTTTTAAGTCTGGGCAAAACTATGGGTCAGGGGATTCTTTAACCTCTCTGGGCTCATTGGGATTGGGAAGGATCCGGGTTATTGTGTAGGCACCATAAGGCCCCTTTGATGAGTATGGGGAGGGAAGTTCCCAGTGCATGCCTGATGAAAAGAAGGCTATCCCTGTATTATTGCAGGGCACTGGGAAGCATCACAGGTAAAGGGATCTGTCTCATAGCATTTAATCCCACGTGTGATTGCTGCAAGGCTGCTGCCTGAGGCCTTCTCCCAGAGTCTGGCCAAGCACTCTTCCTCTTCTCCATCTGGACCAAGCTCTTTTCTTCAGTCCCTGCTTCTTGTCTCAGCCTCAGTTCTGCCCTGGCTGCCCATATCATCCCTTTGGTATGGTGAATATCGATCCCAACCCCCAGAAGTTGCCTGGAAGCACGTGTTACAATCAGTGCCCTCTCTTGCTGGAGAACACACTAGCAATGGCCAGCCACCACCATAGCGTTTGCAACATGAACAGAAACAGATTTTTCTCCCTGTTTCCAGCTTCTCTGTCCAAACTGATACTGAACCCTGCTCTCCTTGATGTGCTCCCTGCTGCCCCATCTACCAGACCTCCTATGACTTGTGACCACCTCAGCTGTTGTGTAGCCTTTCTCTTGTCGCAGTCCCATGCTCACTCTTACACCAGGCTGTTGTAAGCTGGTGGTGGCTCTGCAGTCACCAGCCCTGGCCTGGTCACCAAGCAAGGGGATGGTGTGGCTTGGGGCTGCTCTGATCCCCAGAACCAGTTGTGTGCACCCCACACTGCCTGGCTCCCCCAGGACAGATACTACCCAGAAGGGATCACACATGAACTCTTCTTAGGTGCTACAAGGTGTTGAAAGGTTGCTCATCTAAATCAAGAAATCTTTAAATGCGAAGGGCTCCAGTGTGCTCTTCCAGGGGCTCAGACCAGCAAGGTGGTGTGTGGGTACCACCGGCCCTAAGTGATCACCAGCCTCAAGTGGTAACCAGCCCTGCTGGTGATCTAACTTGATCAGATTGAACTGAGTATCTCATGACACTGTGCCCTTGTTTGTTCCTCGTGGAGAAGAGGAGAAGTAGCTGAGTCTGTGTCTTTTGGAAGAGCCACTGAATTTTACTCCCAGCCAAGTAGGTGGATGCAGTTAGAGCTCTAAAGCTGAACAATAGGCAAGGAGACCAGATAGCTCAGAGAAATGTGAGATCCTTTCTACAGCATCTGCATTTCCACTCAGCAGCCCCGGAGCCATGTGGATGGAGCAAATTTTAGGGCAGTGTTTGGGCAAACACTCCCAGCCTATACTTGCCCAGCAGATCAAGCCCCTGCATGCTGTAGCATTTAGGGTTTGATGCTTTAGTCTCTTGTCTGTCTGGGTTAATCTCAGGTCATTAACTTCTATTTTCCTGCTGTTCTGGCCATGTGAATTCTACAGTTTATGGTACTAAGAAAAAATATCCCCATGCAGTTGCTGAGTGCCCTGAGAGGCTGTGTGGCAGATTGTCTTGAACTGGAAATGCTCCAGATGAGGAGCTTAACTGGGGCTTGTGCTCCAGCAGCCACTCCTGACAGATTAGAGGGATTGTAAAACATTGCTGAAATGGTCATTCAATATTATGCTATTTTTTCCTGCGGTTTGGAAGAGATTTGCAAGTTAGATTGAAAATGGACGGTGCTTTGTGATCTGCATTGCTGTTTTTAAGGTACAGTAAAAGCTGCAGAGTGAAAGGTGTCTTAATGTATTTATCCCCTATTATTTTTTTAATATTGTATCAGGATATAGGAAGAATGTGGGTCTTTTCTCACCTTGTTTTTCCTCAGAGGAGTGGTGGAAGCTATAGGTGTGTAAAATGAGCACCCCTTGCCCTAGGCGAAGACTGCACACAGAACCTGAGTGCAGACCCTTTGGAAAATCTCACATTTGATTTGTCATTTTGAAAGACGGAGGCAATGGGTGTTGATTTTTTACTGTAGCACGCCTGAGCCCCTCAAGCAGGTGGAGCAGTGCTCCCAGCCCTGGTGAGACACCAGCTTGAGCAGCGATGCCTCCTTCTCCAGCTCCACATTTTAGCAAGAGGTCTATTGCATGAATATAAATGTAACTAGTGGGCCCTGTCTTGTGTTTTCACCCATCCCTTTCCCTCCCATCCCATCCTGTTGGGCAGCCACAGCAGATGGTGGGCACAGTGCATGCTCTGTGGTGAGACAGGGGCCACAAACCCATCTCTGATTTCTGATGCTGGCACTGAACACCTGACACCAGCAGCCTCTGCTGACATCAGGTTCTGCTGTGAAGGGAAGGGATGGATGCCCCAAAAACTGAGGTTCATGATCTACTGGGTGTTTGCCATTGCTGGTGTTATTGACCCAAATAAATTTTTGACCTTTGCTTTCTCTAATGTTGGTTAAACCTTACATGTCAGTGAAGTCAGAAGGTTTTACATCTGTAATTAATTTGTGTGATGAGAGCTCAGGACTCGTGTCTGTATGATTTCATGTCTATATGATTTCACGTCTATATGATTTCACGTCTATATGATTTTGAGCAGAATGGGGCAGCAGGCAAAGACCTGATGTTCCTTCCTTCAGAGAAACAATTAAATATGGAAAAGCCATTTTATCTCCTATGCTATGTTGATAAATTGCCCTTTTGTTCTTTCTCTCTTTTACTTTTATTACACTTGCAGACAAACCCCTCCCTTGGCAGGTAGAAAGAAGAAACTGCCAGCAGTACATATTGAAGAGATGCCTTTCAGTAGTGTAGCTCTACAAATAATAGGTTTTTCATTTCAGTGGCTGAAGGGAAAAATTGAAAATACTTTTTGGTTTGGATCACCCCCTAAAGGAGAATGTTTCTTTTCTTTGATTTCTTTTCATGAGCGTAGCATGAGACAGTCTGGTTTGAGATTATTTACTGCTTTTCATGACTTAAAAAAATAAGAAAAAAGAAAAGAAAAAGAAAACTAGGTCACTTTCAAACTAAAACCAGCACTTGAAAGAACAAAAAAAAAAAAATTCATTTTTGAAATGTCAAAATGGAGCCTTGCTGCTCTTCTCAGGACTCTTTTTCTTCTCTTTCAACTTAAACTAATTACTTAGTCCACCCAAATTCACCTGAAGTTTCAGTACCTCTTAATTGCAATTCAGGTGAATTTGCTACATCAAAAAACTCCAGTCCAGCTCTGCCTGCAGTGCAGTGCGTGTGTGCTCTGCCTGCGTGCAGTGACCTGTCCTGCTTGCTGCTCACCAAACATATACGGACAAGTATTTAATTCTACTCAATTAAGGTGTTGAGCAAGAGAATGTGTGAAACGACTCCTTGCAGGTCTGGCCAGTCGGGGACACCAGCACCAGCACACTCCCAGTTCATGCTGGTGAGACCTGGCAGTGGGTTGAGGCAGGGGCTTGGGCTATGCCATGCTGGGAGCCACTGGGAGCCAAACACCTCAGCGTGGGGCTGCTGCCCCTTCCTGCAGCCCCCATCAGCAAGATGGTAGCTGAGAGGTACCAGTGCTTGAGAAGTGCAGGGGGATGGCTCAGCCATGCTTTGCTTCCCTGTGGAGACAGGGCCCTGTCCATCTCTTTGGCCTCATTTCCTAAGGAAATGGTGCTGGTGTGATGGTGTCCCTCCATTGCTATCTGCCCATTCCTCCCAGGAGTGCGCTGAATTAGGGTTGTGACAGCATTAAATTGTAAAAAACTCCTACAAATAATGACAAAGAAAATCAGAGGCTAAGTAGTGATGACCAGCTGCCAGTGTGGTGGGTCTCATGAGACTCACCTCACCATGATATCAGCTCCATTGCTGCCATTTGGGGTCTGGGTTTGCCTCAGACAGTGCCAGGGAAAATTCTTGTCACCTCCTTTTCAGAATCTTCCAACAGAGGCAAAAACTTGTTGTTGCATCACAACACTGTTGAATGCTTCCTTAATAAATTAGAGGTTGCTGATACTGCAAGGACTCTATTCCCTTCCAAATCCATGTAATCCTGAAGGCCAAGGGATGCATTAAATGCCTGTATGTGCTACCCCACCAGGGATAATAGAACCATAGAATCAGAGAATTGCTTGGTTTTGAAGGGACCTTAGAGATCATCTAGTTCCAACACCCCTGCTGTGGACATGGGCACCACCCACTAGACCAGGTTGCTCAAAGCCTCATCCAGTCTGGTCTTGAAGACTTCCAGCTGGGCAACCTGTTCCAGTGCCTCATCAGTACCCTCACAGTAACGAATTTCTTCCTAATATCTAATCTAAATCTTTTCATAAACTACCTTTAAGTACTGGAAGGTGTTATGTGGTCTCCTTGGTCTCCTTGGTCTCTTCTCCAGGCTGAGCAACCCCAGCTTCCTCAGCCTGTCTTCACAGGAGAGATGCTCCAGTCCTCTGATCATCTTCAGGGTCCTCCTTTTGACTCACTCCAACAGGTCCGTGTCCTTCTTTTGCTGAGGACCCCAGAGCTGGACTCAGCACTGCAGGTGGGGTCTCTTGAGAGCAGAGCAGAGGGACAGAATCCCCTCCCAGCCCTGCTGCCCATGCTGCTTTGGACACAGCCCAGGATGAGGCTGGCTTTCTGGACTGTGAGCACACACCACTGGTTCACGTCCAGCTTTTCATCCATGAGAACCTCAAGTTCTCCACAGGGCTGCTCTCCATGGGTTACTCTCAGAGTCTTTGCTCACATCTGGGATTGCCCAGATGCACAGGTCCAAGGAGTCAAGGGAAGGAAAATGTCTCGGTGACGATTCCCAGGTGCAACAAACCTGTGGGTTGCACTGAATGACTGATAGCCAGGAAAACAATTTAGTGTCTACACCAGAAAGGAACTTTTTAGGGTGGAGAGCTCCCATGCTAACTGCTCAGTAATCCCCATCCTTCCCTGGTGGCTCACAGCCACCGCTCCAGGGCTGGAGCAGCCGCGAGAGCCAAGTGGGCAATGGTAGCCTTGCCTTGGCATGTAACTGTAACTTCCAGCCTGCACCTCCCATCCATGAAGGAGCTGGGATGTGGAAACAAGGGCCAGCAAGCCTGCCTGCTTCCCTCACTTGCCAGGACCTGATGGCTGGACATGTAAAACCAAGACACACATCCCCCATGGATGTCCCTGTGAAACATCACCCCACTTCACCCCAGAAGTAAAACACCATCCCTGCAAGTATCACAATGAATAAGGAATCTCTAAGTGTTGGTCAGACTGAGAACAGAAATTTAAGACGTCCAAGTGTTGGTGACCTTTTGATGCAGTGGGGAGGCTTTTTGATAAGTTGAGTAGAGTAGAGTCAGCAACTCCTTGGTCCAAGAGTTTCCTGTAAGCCATGTGGATTTTTCCTCAAATTTTAATTTTTTTCCTGAAATATTGACAAGATTTTCCTCTGCTGAGGTGTGCCTCTCAGCAGCTGGCTATGGTCTAGCAGCATGACAGATGCTCAGAGTATCTTTTGGTTATTCCCCAGAGAGAGCAGCAGGAGGCATTGCAAGCAGATCTTTGATGCTGCGGATCAGAGATGGACCCTGGTGAAAACTGGAAGCTGGATGAAACAAACTGGTTGTCTCATGGTGGGATCCACCCCTTTTCCAATGTGAAAGGAGGTAGGATATGATTGCTGGCTCTTTATCCACCCAGTGAAAGTGCTGAGAGCCTTCCCAATGTGTTGTTGTCATTCACTGTGCTTGCAGTGGTCCCAGGGGTTTTGCTGGGTTATGTCCAGAGCCAGGCAGTACTTGGTATGAAGGTGGGAAAGGTCAGATCCAAACTGTCACACTGACACAGCCACTTGGTCTGCAACTTGTTTTCCTTCTCTGGAGTGGACTTAAGAAAAAAGAAAAAGAAAAGGAAAAAGAAAAGGAAAAGGAAAAGGAAAAGGAAAAGGAAAAGGAAAAGGAAAAGGAAAAGGAAAAGGAAAAGGAAAAGGAAAGAAAAAAGAGAAAAGAGGCCCCAAACCCCATCTTTTGGCCAGTTAATGTGCCACTTGTGCTAGATATAACCACCCTCACCCTCCACAAGTAGGACTCTGCAGATGACCATGGTTGGGAAGGAGTGACAGGAGAACTGATAAGATATTCTCTTCAATCATATTTGTGTGGGACAACTTAGGTTGGCTGCAGGGATACATGCTGTCCTGACAATGACAGAGGGGCTGTCCCCACTGGGACTCCCTGTGCAAGGACTGTTCAAGGCTTCAGCCCACCTTAGCCAGACACATGATGTCCCACCTCAAGGCTAGGTCTCATTGCTCTCTAGAAATTCCCTGTTTCAGGAAAGCACTTGGTGCAGATGCAATGAGGAGTAGCCAGCAGTTCTATTTCCTCTATCAAATAATTTCTACCTAATTTCCAGTCAGCTGTTCTTACTGGCTTTTTAATCCCCATTTGAACATTTGGTAGGAGCAGCTGCAAGAGCTCCTTACTCCAGCCACAAGTGCACCAGGTCATCTTTTTTACCACAGGTCCCTGTCCCCTGGGCCAGCACAAGCTGTCCCTCCCTGGGCAAAGTTCCTTCTTTGTCTGGGATGTGCTGTGCCCCAGATGAAAACCAAAATAACCCACAGCCTTCCAGATGGCAGCACCTTGGGAACGGAAACACTTTGCTTTGGTAAAGCGCTCACTTATCTCCATCTGTTTCCCTTGGCTTCCCGCTGATAGCCCAGATGCTGGGGGAAGGGAAAGGGACAAACCAAGATGTGGCATTGCCTCCCTTTCTGTGAGAGCTGAATTACATAAGTAGCTTCATGCTTTTGAACCCATAAGTAGATTTATGCTTTTAAGCCCTGGGTTCAATATCCCCAGCAAAGCACTGGGCAACATCCCACTGGGCAACACAGGGGATTGTGAACATCTGTTGCTTCTGCAGGTTCCCAGCCCAGGGTGGCTCCAGGGGAACAGCACAGGGATGCTTTCTGCAGTCCACTCTTTTTCCCCATTAGGACAATCTCTGCCTCTATTATTTCTTAAAAGTCTTTGCTATGTGCATGGTCTGTGTTATTGCTTGTAACTGTACTGGTTAAACGCATGTAGAATGCAGGACTGCACCGTGCTTGTGTCTGTAAAGTAGAGGATGGCAGAACCATTGCCATCAGGAGTTCATAGAAATCCAAACTAGTTGAACGACTGAATGTGGATATACGCTGGCTTTTGGTTTTGTATGCAGCCCATTGCTATCCTAAACTCACGGCTCAACTTTTTCTACCTGTTGGGCCTAAGAGCATTTTATAACAGGGGCAAGATCTCTTAGAGAGGGCACAGGTATGGGATTGCTGTAGGGCATCATGCACCTGCCCTTCTCAAATGTTGTCCTGGAACTCCTAGGAATCCAGGGATCCACAGATTCCAGACCAAAAGTTTTTTTAAGTCAAGCTCTTTCATTGAAAAAATGCCATGAATTGTAAAGGAAAAAAAGCCTCCACAAAACCCGCCATCCTCTGCAATTTAAGTTTTTTTTTAATTTGCATTGGGTTTTTCAATTTAGCAGCACTTTTGACATTGCAAGAAATGTTTGAAAATAGCAAAATCCCCGTGACCTTCAAGGCACAAATGGAATTCAACACTTGGTCACATGTTCCTGTGTGGTCGTGGATCTTACTGGCCGTGAGGGATCTGTGTGTGTTGTGCTCTGCAGCTGGGAGCAGACAAGACTGGATGGGCTCATTTGTGGGATGCAAAATAAACTCCTACAAGATTTTGGTGAGAGATGCCACCAGCTCAGGAATTTCCAGAGCCTGTGGTCTCACCTGTCACAGGCACCGAGTTACTGCAGTGCTGTTATTAGATGACTCAAAGGTTTGGTCAGCCTCTGAGTAATTCTTGCTCCTGCTGGTTAAACCTTCTCCAGCTGCTGTTGTTGGAGGAGACTGTAGCATACAGGAAAGCTTTGCTGCAGGCAGGGTGCTCCTGGCCATGCCCTGAGCACTGAGTAAATTGAAGAAAGGGAGTGAAGAGCTGTGGTATGGACAAAAAGCTATGGACAAAAAGGGGAGCACTGCCAGGGACCCCAAGGAGGGTTCAGATGGGGCAGTGGAGCTTCTGCTCTTCAGGGTTCATCCTGACAGGTCTCTGTCTTGAACTGGTTCTGAGGTTTTTCAGTAACAGCTGAATTAAAAGAAAACCCTCAACACGCACATGAAAGCTGTCAGGGTGAACTGGAAGAAAGCTGATCAGGGAGTTATCTGCAGTGTGATTAAAACAGCATTGTCACCTCACCTGTCCTCATCTTCCTCTCCAGCTGACTTCCCTAGCATTTGTTCTTCTTCCCTCAGACAATGAGCTCCCCGAAGGTGCCCCAGCCCTCTTTGCTCTGGATCAGCTGGGTAAGTCCGTGCATAACACATTTTCCTCTGCCTGTTTTTCATGTCGAGTAATTAAGAGATCACTTAAACAACAAGGCAGCTGCTAAATGCTTTTAAATTTATCAGCACCAATGTCTCCTTTCTGTGCTGTTTTTGAATGTCATCTATCAGAGGGATGGAATAGCTTGACACTAGATGTGTTTGATAGGTTTCTGTGTTAAATTGGTGCAGGGTTTTTCCCCTGAGAGAAAAGCTGTTACCTTTCTGGTGCAGAGCACTATTGTTTCTTGGCTGAGGGTTTGAGGCTTAGCCAGTGGCTGGTACTGGAGTTTCTGTGACTTTCTGGCACCTTGCAAAATGATGAAGGACTTTTCTTCACCTGGGAGGCAGAAGTACAGATGTGTAAAGCAGGAGAGAAGACACCCAGAGAGAAAGCAACCTCAAATAAGCAATGGAAGCTGAAGGCTTCAGAGGCTGAATCCATGGGGAAACCTCATCTGGCAGTGATCTCCCCTTAGTCCCAGGGCCAAGGCCAAAAGAGGAGTGATTCTCAGGATAAGTTAGTGGTGTTCTAGGTAAGGCGTAGTGAGGATTTGAGCTGCAGGATGGGAAGCTTCCAAAGGAGGGCTTCTGGCCACCCAGCACTGGAGGTCTGATGTGCATGGAAAGGGGAAAATGACACAAAATAGGTAAGGCTGGAAGGAACCACAGTGGGGTCATCTGGTCCAGCCTTCCTGCTCAAGTGCCATCAATTGCACAGAGTTGCATTCAGATCCAAAATATCTCCAGTGAGGGAGATCTCCCAATCTCTCTGGGCAGTCTATTCCAGTGCTTGGTCACCCAAACAGTAAAGAAGATTTTCCTCGTATTCGGGTGGAACTTCCTGTGCACCAGTTTCTGCCTGTTGCAGCTTGTCCTATTGCTTGGCTTCACTGAGAAGAGCCGTCTCCATCCTCTTGACATCCTCCCTTCAGATACTCGCAGACATTGATAAGGTCTCATCTCAGTCATCTCTTCATGAGGCTGGACAGGCCCTCAGCCAACCCTTGTAAGAGAGATGCTTCAGTCCCTTAATCCTCTTTGTAGCCCTCTGCTGAATCTGCTCCAGGAGCTCCATGCCTTTCTTGTACTGAGGAGCCCAGAACCGACCAGCTCCCAGCCCCTCCTGAGAAGAGCATGCTGGAAAGTGTGAAATAAGATGTGCTGGGTGATATGCCAGTCTCAGGACCAGGTACCCTGCCTTGCTCTTTGGCAGCATGGTGGGACTGCTCCAGCACACTGCAATGTGCATCATCTTGACATGACCGAGCACTGGCCCTTCCTCACAAGGAAAAGGCATCCTCCTCTTCATTTTCAGGGCAAGAAACTCCCCGTACTTGGAGATACTCAAAAGCTCTCTAGACATGGACCTGGGAAATGGGCTGTAGGTGGCCCTGCTTGAGCAGGGGATTGGACCAGATAAACTCCCGATATCCCTGCTAAACTCAACTTTTCTGTGATTCTGTGACTACCCTGCTGCTCTTGAAATCCACCTTGGCCCCAGTAAAGATGATCTGCATGCACCCACTGGGTACTCACCACGTACGGCACTGGTGGAAACTTGGGATCAGAGGGTAAAACTGCAGCAGCCCAGAGAGTAGTTTTTATCAAGTATAACTATCTCCAATGTGTATTTCTGCTGCTAGGAGACAAGTTCTTGAAAAAAATTGCTAGAAATACAAAAATGCTTAAAAACTGTATGGTGCCTCAGTGTTTCTTGTATGGGTGGCACATCGAGGGGCTGTCCTCACTGCCAGTGAGGATATACACTCGATCACATTTTAAAGAAGTCCGTGTGAGCTCTCTCCACTTGGTGTCAGGATAGAGACTGCTCTGACATGCATTCACCCAGAGGAGTGTCTTAGCAGGGAATGGGAATAAAGCCAAGAACCTTCCTTTGGCTGCCTCATTCATTACCTGATTGTGGTTAAAACACATCAAATAATTTTAAAATGCATTTTCTGTGACAGAACTCAGACCAGCTCCTTTTATCCTCTTGGTCTTCCTTCTCTTATTCCTTGAACAGTCTTTCCTCATGCAGTGTGCCTAACCTTGGCAAACCCTCGGGGTCTTACTATTTGGTGACAAAGAAAAGGCTCCCTGTCCCAAATAACAAGTTGTGGTTGATTTTAGGAGGAATTCCTTGGACACCACTTTTCTCTGCACAAGAGTTTAGACATCCCTCAGTCTGGAAAAGATTATCTAAACCAGTGCTTGTATCACCTTACAATTCCACTCTGCTTTCCAAACATAGCACAAGATGTGATTACTCCATCCAAGATAGACAACACAAAGGATATGAGATAGCAGAACAAGTAATGGAAATACGATTTCTCCACTTGCCTTCCTCCCAGCTGGTGAGTGTTCAGCTGGATCAGTCACCTCACCTAAGTCAGGCACAGCTGTCTGGTTTGCAGCGCCAGGTAAGACAGGCAGTAAGACCAAGCACAGGTTGGAAAGGTAGAGGTCAAGACCACCCCAGAAGCGTCTTGGATTTATGCTGTGAAGTGATTGTGTAACCAAAGAATACCAGGTCAAAAATACTCAGCCCTGGTTAAACCAGCCACCTGAACAGCAGGAGTTATTAGTAGAGGAGCAGCAGACAAAGGAGTATTATAATAACAACATGCTGAGACAAAACATCAATATTGTAATAAAGCATCATCAGGATAAAAATCACAGAAAGGCAGGTCTGAGCAGGACTTCAGGAAGACAGATACACCCCACTTCTGCCTGGAGCCAGGGATAGTGGCTCCTGTTCACCCATCACCCTGCGTGCAGGACCAACTCATCCTAGCAGTTTTCCCAGGCAACTCACCCCAGTGCTTTGTTGCCCTGAAAGGGTTTCCTCAGTGTCTAATTAGATTTCCATAATTTAAGCCAAAGGCAGGCATAAGCGGGAAAAAGGCCTTCCATGGGTCAGACTGAGACTTACTTGCCCAGTCTGTAGGGGGCTGAAGGGGGCATCTAATGGAGGATCATTGAAGTGTATCCCTTTTTTCCTGCTCATCATGTCTTCCTTGACCTCTGGACCTGTGTCCAGCTTTCTGTCAGCTTGTCCCAGCTTGCTGTGAACTGTAAATGTAAAAAGCTGTGCTTGGATTTGCATTATTTGTGGAAACACTGATCGGGACCAGATTCATGAGAGGTTTTTTGCATCACATCATACCATGAGTAACTAACCTCTAAGAAAAGTTTTGACCACTCATGCATCTGTCTTTTCATATTTTATTGCATCCCAGGTGTTCCCTATCTTGCATATAGTGACACCATATGACACAGTACCAGAAGTCACACTTATACACCAACACATACAGCATCTGCACCTTCTCGTTCATCTACCAGGTTTATCACCTCATTGCAGCAGGTCAGATGAGTCTGATAGCTCTGTTCTTGCTGAATCTGTGCTGGATGTTACTCATACTCTCCTTTTCTACATGTTTGCAAAAATTTTACTGATTCCAAAGCTTCCAATCATGGAATGAATGGGAAATCCCTTCCTAGCTCTTCTTTCTCTCCTTGTCTTAAAGATTTGTGCTCTGCTTTGCCCAGCCTTTGAAAACCTCTCTATGGTCTGCTGCTGTGTAAGTCAGTGCATGGTTCTCCTGTATCTTGTGCAGCAGGAACATTTCTGACATTCCCTGGAGAAGTACCTGGCAAGGGAGGCAAAAGTGACTGAGGGAAAGAGCAGCTTCCATGAAAGCAGGCTCTGAGCAAACTACAGCTGAATTAGGTGGAAAAGAGATGCTTCAAGGATGATACAGTAGCAGTACGAGAATTATGAATGGCATAAAAGTAAATAAGTACAAGAGACATGGACATAGTGGATGTAGTCCAACAAAGAGGCATAAGGGTGATGAAGGGACTGCACCACTTCTCCTGTGAGCAAAGGCTGAGAGAGCTGAGTCTCATCAGCATAGAGAAGGAATGGCTTTGGAGATCTCATCAATGTCTATAAATACCAGTAGGAAGGTTGCAAAGAGGTTATAATCAGACTCTTTTCAGTGGTGCCCAGTGCCAGGACCAGAGGCAATGGGCACAAACAGAAACAGAGGAGGTTCCCTCTGAATATCAGGAAACAGTTTTTTCCTGTGACGGTGACCATGCACTGACACACATTTCTCAGGGAGGTTGTGGACCTTCCATCCTTGGAGTTATTCCAAAGCAATCTGGACATGGTCCTGGGAAACCGGTTCTAGGTGGTCCTGCCTGAGCAGGGTTGTTGGACCAGATGACCTGCAGAACCCTTTCTGACCTCAACCAGTCTCAGATTCTGTGAAAGAGGGAAAGGCTTAAAACAGCCCAAAGGAAGTATGTCTTCACTCAGCACACAGTTCCATTGTGCAGCTTGTTGCCACAGAATGTCCAGGGTGTCAAAAGTATGAATGGGCTTAAAAAGTGATTAGAAAACATCATGGGAGAAAGGTCTATGAAGGGCTATCAAACTTGATGATGCAGATAAAACTTCTGGCTCAGGAAGGGAAATGGGATCATGTACTAGAGGAAACAGCGCTTGTAATGTTCTATGTATTTTCTCTGCACTCATCTACTGGAGAGGACACTAGGAGCTCTTAAACTTTGCAATTATCCAACGTGGTCCTTCTTGTCTTAGGTCAACAGTGACTAACCAGAAGAAAAAAAAACCAAACCACTCTTTCCTTCCTTCATCTTCTCTCCCACAGCTTTAGCTGCTGTATTTCAGCAGATATGAATCAGATGGTGACTGTTGTGTTCCTTTTGTTCTGTAAATGATTAAAACAGAACATTTCACACTTGCTTTGTGTCCCACCAGAGAAATACTACATTTTTGCCTTGGCAAATCCTGAGGTGGAATTTCTGGCTATGGAGAAAGTGAGATCAGGGAGAGAAAAACTATCCCAACAGAGGAACATATGCAGACTGCTTTTCTGTCTCTCCCGTGCTTGGCATATCTTCTCCCCATTTTCCATTTCCTCATCCCTCCTCTCTCTTCCACCTCCTTCCCACCCCGCTGGCATTTTTTCTGGTTGCTGCTTAAAGATGATTTAATTGAATATCAGAAAAAAAGGGAAGCAGACTGAATAAAAAATGCAAGGTGAAAGCCCCCAGCTCAGAAAGTCCTGGGCAGAGTAATGAGAATGTGATGAAATGGAAAAATAAAGTGGGAGTGGGGGGTATGAACCTCACCCTGCCAAAATTGAGATGAATATGTATGGCAGATGCAATATATCAGTGGAAACCCCTAGGAGCTGCGCCTCACATTTCCCGACAGCCGACCAGTGAAGGAATTAGCCGGCCGTGCTATTTATAAGTGCACCCTGGGCATGGTCAGCTGCCGGAGGAGGTTCCCCACAACAGCGGCTTGCAGGAAGTACTGCTTTGGTGATACTGTCTGCCTGGGGAATAAACACGCCCAGAAATGAAATCCCATTGGATATAAAAGGGAAGGAAAGAAAAAGCCCTGGTCCCTGCCCTGTTTTTTCCCACTGCTTCATAACCATCCAGCTGTTTTTTTTTTCTTTGTTGTCCTGACCTCATCCCACACTGGAGCAAATCCAGAGAGCGAGTGCTCTGCTTAGCTGTCTTCTGCCAGAAACCAAAGAGGTCAAGTTATTAGAGAAAAATGAAAGCTCTTTGGCAGAACTGGAAAAACAGATGTGCAGAGATATTTCTGCTGCTTCCAAATACAATGCTGCCTATGAAATGTGTATCAGAGGCGATCTGACAAATGTGCACAGTTGTTGTGGTAGAAATCTTAACAGTGGCTAATTATTTAGCAGGATGGGTTTCTTTGGGGCTCCAGGTTTACTGGAGCTGGGTTTATTGGAGCTGAGCTTACTGGCTGCCAGGTTACAAGATTACTTAAAAACCTTCTGCAGATGTGATTTAGAAAGTGGTGCTCCAATGCTGCAAGAGGATCTGCCTCTGCCCGGTAGCTAGAAGTCTCTGCAGGGCAAGAAGAAAAAAAAAAAAAAAAGCCTGTGACTATCAAGAAGAGAGAGGGTATTCTCCACCTGAGGTGTGGTAAGGACATCTTTTATGTCAAAGGCTTTGTGGCTTCTATTTACTAAATTTGCCTAGGTGGAAGTTCCTGTGCAGCGTATTCTGATTGCTTGATTCATCTCTTGCTGTGGTCTTCGCATTGCAGGGCAGCTCTTTGTGCCATCCCCAGAGGTGGTGTTAACGGGGCTGGAACCCTCTGGCTGCCCATCAGCCACTGTTAAAAGCAGCAGTGACAGCAAGAAGTGGAATTGTGCGCAGGCATGTGGGGTTGCCGCAGTGTCAGGCGGAGCGGGACAATTATTTGTTTGCTTGCAGCATTTGGAATCTGCGGGATTACACGCATGGTTGGCTGCAAATGTAACCAGCATCAATACCCGGGTGTGCTTGTGGTTTGGGATGGCTACATCCCTGCTGCAGGGCCTCAGGGGTCCAGCCCCAGGTCTGCCAGTAGCAATTGCTCAGAGCTCCCCAGCCAGCAGGTATTTGGGATGGCGCAGGGATGCTGAGTGATGCAGGGGGCTGCTAAGGACCAAGCCATGGTGACACCTGGAAATGCTTCTCCTTTCCCATGTAGTTCACCAAAATGCTTGGGATATCCATGAGAGTTGTTTGTTTTCCCTAGCAGGATATAAGAGACATGGGATGTGTGGGTAATGTGGGTCTCCTGAATCCATGGTTACCAGGGAGAAGCAGGAGGGAGGCAGTGAACAGAGATGGCACTGTCATATCCTGAAAAGAGATATCACTGTCATATCATATCTGCTGACCTTACAACTGGAGCTCTGGAGGCACTTGGTCCTAGTAGAACAGGTTAGAACCACAAGGGGTGAAAAATGAACTTCTTTCCTTCCTCAAATTCCTTAGAAGAATGACATAAAGCAAACAAACAAACACACAAAGAAATATTAAAATATTGGAACTGTTCCCAAATTGAGGGAACAATATATTTTAATAAAAT
>VYZR01034853.1:0-15818 GCA_013400675.1 Oxylabes madagascariensis
ATAAAATAAAATAAAATATCCGAAAAAACCTGTGCCTCTGTGCCTGGGCTAGATGAACGTGAATAGAGAGAGATGCTCCATGAAAGCACAAAGTTTCCTTTGGAGTTGGTTTGTTCAAATTAGCCCAAGGTCAGTCCTTGCCAATTATTGCCCCACTTCAGCCGCTCTCTGGACATTAATAAAAGCATCTGCTGTATTAACCGGGGATCCAGCCTGGGACTCTGGGGTGTTTCCCCCTCTGGGATGAGTTTTAGCTCATTAACCTGTGTGCCTCACCTCACTGCTCTCCTTGAAATGTGTCCGGGATAAAGGATTGGTTTGGGATTTGAGGGACAGGATTGAAACAGTTTTCTGCTTGGAGTTGAATGTGAATCCTAAAAACCTGGGATGTCCATGCTGTGTTACCCTAAAGGTGCTGCTGATTCTCTGTGTTGCCAATCCTTGCACTTTCCCTCTGGCTGGAGGGATGTGGAAAAGGTGTGTGGTGAGGGGAGGCCTGGAAGTTCTTTATTAGAACAAGCAGACAAATAATGTCACCTCTGAGGAGAGGGAGGGCCATGGGATCCTTCAGGGAGGGAAGCACCAACGCATTCCCTGCCACATTTCACCCCTCTCCAAGATAAGAGATAATTTCAGTTTCCCTGCCCCATTTCCTTGGCTGTCAGACCTGAGGGGACAGAGAGGTCTGGGGTTTGCCTCAGCACTGCTCAGTGGTGGTGGTGGGATGGGGAAAGGCAGAAATTAGGTTGTCTCAATATTTACCGATTTTTGCCTACATTTATAAGGCATGAAGCAAAAATCATGGATGCAGACCTCTTGTTTGACCTTGGGCACCTTGCTCAGCCCAAGGTGAGCCTCAGCTTCCTCCCCCAGGCAGAAGCTGTGGCTCCTTTTGCTTCTCTAGAATGCGGCTAAAAGCCACTAAGGATTGCAAAGAGCTCAGAGGCTGCTTTAAATAAAGCTTTTGGGGTGGAAAGAAAGAAATCTGAGAGTGTCTCTGATGCCAGAGCTCAGCCAACCTTTACAGAAAAACAAGTAATCTTATTTATATCTGTTTATGTCTATTTGTTTCTCTTCTCCAAACAGAAACAGAGCTCTTGAGGGGCACTCAGGCTCAGCTGTGCTGTGCCATGGGTGCCAAACTGGTACTTGTAGGTGATATTTGAGTATTTTAATCAAAACTGAATCAGTTAAACACTGCAAATGCCTTTACACTGTGAAATCATGCACTTGCAAACTGTGAATTTAAATTTTTGGAGTCTCCACGGGGATTACTCTGAATTTGGATGTGCATTTCCTGCAGGCAGCAGTGGTGGCACTACAGATTGGGTCATTAGGTTTTGACGAACTTATTTCCTGATGTATTCATGGATAATACCTGTACAAATTAAAGGCACAGATTGGTCTTTGATGCTTTTTCACGTGCCAGGTGCTGTGGCCACTCCTTGATGAGTGTAAAGCAGGAGCTGCATTTCTGTGGAGCCATCCCAGGGCAGTTGTGGGGCAGTTTTTTCTCCCCAGCCTGGAGCAGTGTCCTGGTGGTGCTCACAGTGTGGTTCAGCAGGAGGGAAACTGGTGGAGCACTTGGATTTGATGCCCACCTTGTAAAGGCACAAAACCAGAACAAGCTGAGCCCAGAAAGAATCCCTTGCATGCAAAAAGCTTGTGGAAAAAAGCAGAATTATTCCAAAGGAAGCCTGACATGTTATTAAGAGATTAATGTGCTCTTTGTGATTAGGATGGAGCCACTGNCTCCCCTAGCGCTTTGCCTTTTCAAAGGGGAGAGCAGCATGGCAGAGTCTCGCAGAAATAAATACATCCCGGGGATTGTTCCATTGGAGCTGACATTGCCACGTATCGCTGCCGCAGCCGGACAAAGAGCCAAGCCTTGCCCATATTGATTGGGCTTTTCACGAGTCGTGTCTTCAGCAATTAGGCCGATATTTATGGCACTTACTGTACTCCCCGCTCGGCGGGTTTCTTCTAAATTGTTCATTTTTTTGGCTCTCTGATGTTATTTGTTCTCGTTGACCACATCCTTCTTTTGTCAGTGGAAATCTGGATGTTCAATTATGATGCAGATCTGCAACTCATTAGCAGTGAGCTTTGGCGCTGTGGCCATTTGAAGACAATTCCGTCGTTTAACTTGTGGGAACTTTGGGCAATGTGTATATTCTGGGAGCGGGGGGAATACCCCAAAACCCAAAAATTTGTTTTTGGAGATGAACAATGACATCCAAACCTCAAATCCTTTCATAGTATAGTAAAANAATGTCACCTCTGAGGAGAGGGAGGGCCATGGGATCCTTCAGGGAGGGAAGCACCAACGCATTCCCTGCCACATTTCACCCCTCTCCAAGATAAGAGATAATTTCAGTTTCCCTGCCCCATTTCCTTGGCTGTCAGACCTGAGGGGACAGAGAGGTCTGGGGTTTGCCTCAGCACTGCTCAGTGGTGGTGGTGGGATGGGGAAAGGCAGAAATTAGGTTGTCTCAATATTTACCGATTTTTGCCTACATTTATAAGGCATGAAGCAAAAATCATGGATGCAGACCTCTTGTTTGACCTTGGGCACCTTGCTCAGCCCAAGGTGAGCCTCAGCTTCCTCCCCCAGGCAGAAGCTGTGGCTCCTTTTGCTTCTCTAGAATGCTGCTAAAAGCCACTAAGGATTGCAAGGAGCTCAGAGGCTGCTTTAAATAAAGCTTTTGGGGTGGAAAGAAAGAAATCTGAGAGTGTCTCTGATGCCAGAGCTCAGCCAACCTCTACAGAAAAACAAGTAATCTTATTTATATCTGTTTATGTCTATTTGTTTCTCTTCTCCAAACAGAAACAGAGCTCTTGAGGGGCACTCAGGCTCAGCTGTGCTGTGCCATGGGTGCCAAACTGGTACTTGTAGGTGATATTTGAGTATTTTAATCAAAACTGAATCAGTTAAACACTGCAAATGTCTTTACACTGTGAAATCATGCACTTGCAAACTGTGAATTTAAATTTTTGGAGTCTCCACGGGGATTACTCTGAATTTGGATGTGCATTTCCTGCAGGCAGCAGTGGTGGCACTACAGATTGGGTCATTAGGTTTTGACGAACTTATTTCCTGATGTATTCATGGATAATACCTGTACAAATTAAAGGCACAGATTGGTCTTTGATGCTTTTTCACGTGCCAGGTGCTGTGGCCACTCCTTGATGAGTGTAAAGCAGGAGCTGCATTTCTGTGGAGCCATCCCAGGGCAGTTGTGGGGCAGTTTTTTCTCCCCAGCCTGGAGCAGTGTCCTGGTGGTGCTCACAGTGTGGTTCAGCAGGAGGGAAACTGGTGGAGCACTTGGATTTGATGCCCACCTTGTAAAGGCACAAAACCAGAACAAGCTGAGCCCAGAAAGAATCCCTTGCATGCAAAAAGCTTGTGGAAAAAAGCAGAATTATTCCAAAGGAAGCCTGACATGTTATTAAGAGATTAATGTGCTCTTTGTGATTAGGATGGAGCCACTGGTCTGGAGTCAATTTTCTTTTCAGATCAACAAACCTTCCTCACTGGTTATTTACTAGATGAGGGCTCCCATAAAGCACCAGCACGGAGCTTTTTGTGTCCCTCTATCTGAGTCACAATTTATAAATAATAGCTGTGTTTACAAACCCACCAGGAGCAAAACTCTGCCGGGTGAGGCAGTGTCTGAACTGAGACACTTTAATTCCTCCTTACTCAATAGATGCTGCTCAACAAAGGCCCATCCCAGTGCCAGCAGAAGTTGGTGTTGTCCTCGTGGTGTGCAGGGTGAGGGATCTGATGGAGCGCTTGGACACACCAGGGAGTGTTGGAAATCTCACATGGGAAAGCTCTGGAGGTTGTCTGGGAGCTCTGGACACTGGCAGGGAGGAACAGAGCCTGAGTCTCCTCCTTCTCCTCCTTCTTTCTCCTCCTTCTCCTCCTTCTTTCTCCTCCTTCTTTCTCCTCCTTCTCCTCCTTCTTTCTCCTTCTTTCTCCTCCTTCTCCTCCTCCTCCTCCTCCTCCCTTTTCTCCTCAGGCAAACTTGTGTGTTGGAGAGTTTAAAGGAAAACAAAGCCCAGTAGAACATCTCCAGTCTCACATTTCTGGGTTTCACTGGTGCTGCTGATGACCCAGTGCCCAGGCTGGGGAGGTGGAGATGCCCATGGAGAGACACACACGCCCACCTTGAGAGACCAACACCTAAAACCATCCTGCTGTGGTGGGGAGGGGATTTCCCATCCCTGGACTGGGAGAAATCCATGCCAGAGCTAAAAATGCTCATTTCTTACACAAGAGCTCTTGTAGTAACGCATTGACCCGAAGGCAGCCGGAGTGTAAACAACTAATTGTAAAGGTCGAGTGATTATTTTCCAGTTTTCATTTTGAGCTAGATGGTGAAATGTTTACATCTCCTATAGATATGATTGATGTGGAGAGCAAACAAGAAAAAAAATCCTTTGCTTGGTCAACAGGTTACTTAGAAATGTGTAGAAAGGTTAATCCCAAAGCTTCTGTCCTTCTTAAGTGACCATTGTTATTTATGTATTCATAACCCTGGAAAAATCATAAAGACCTTTCCCCCCACTGCAGGAAGTTATACTCCTGCATTTACCTGTTACAAATGACTAACTAAAGTAATCCACAATTTTTATGACCTCTCACTGCACTTTCAGACGGGGTCTTTTTGCTTTGTGAGAGCTTGCTGAGGTATTGCTTTCTGCTCAGGTGTAACCGAAATCCTGGGTCACCCATTCGAGGATGTTGTTGCCTGTGAGATATTAATTGCTTCTCAAACCTCCGAGCTGCTCCAGCTTCCAAAGGTTAATGGAGCAGATAGATTTAGGACATGTTCCTACCCACACAGGTTATCCTCCCTTCCAGAAATACGACACTCGCCGAGATGGGTCATTCATTTTTATTGTTGGGAATGAAATGAAGCGTGGCATTTATAATCCGCCGGCTGGGAACATCTCACTTGGAGAAAAGAAGGCCACGGTGTGAGTGCTTCAGTGGGTGTTGGCACGCCCAGCTTTGTTCCTCTCTCTGGAAACAAACCCAGCTGGCACGTCCCTGTGTCCCTGCCAGGACAGGGCTTGGCCTGGGTCATCTCCAGAGGTCCCCTCCACCCTGGGGCTGAGTCTCTGGGTTGTCACCCTCAGCTGGCACAAGTGTGCTTTGACATGGTGTAATGTAGCCCTGGTTTAATGTTTTCATTTCTGGGAAATTCCTTTCCCAGGAAAACTTCTGTAAACAAGAGAAATATTTTTGTAACTGTACCTGTGTTTATCCATTCTTTCTCACAGGAGAGGTTTCTTGATGAACATCTGTTTTGACCAATGTGATTGAAGAGGTTTGCCTTTGTTTCACCAATCAAATTGGTCTGTGTAAAATACTATATGAGAGGGTCACATCTCAAAAAATGAACTTGCATTTTCTAGCCTTCTAATAGAGAGTCTGTGCCGTTGTATGAGCATCCAACAACGACAGTGTACGGCACACCCAGCTGCAATTTGCAGTGAAATGTTGGTTTCTTTAAATAGCACTTGAGCTCCGAGCCAGACCACGCTCCTGAACAGCACCAACAAACCCCTCATGTGAGCGTCATTAGCCCCCCTCATCTTCAGAAGTTTTCTATCTATCACCAACCCTTGGCAAAGCAGCTGCAAAGTTTTGATAAATATTCGATAAGCCCCAGGATTTACTGGGAAGATTCATGAGGGTCCCCTCATCGCTCCCACACACGCCGTGGGCTCTGGAATTTTAAAAATATTTGCGCAGGTTGTGTGTGAGCAGGATGTGTGGACACGTGGATAACCTCCAGCTTCTCCTCTTTGTCTTACAAATGGAAGCTGCAGTTTGGCTTGCCAGGTTCTGCACCCCTCTATGTCCTGGAAAAACAACCAAGGAGGTCTAAATCTGGTTTATATCAGTCAAAAGCCATATCTTTTTTAGCCAGGTAATGTTTTGACTGATGAATATTATCAATGTTCTGTGCAAAAAGAACAGCAATTCTTTTTCTGGCTTTCTGGTGTCTGTCAGTGAAGTCAGATGGTTTAAAAGGTTGGAATCGTGATATGAAAGTGTCATCCCTGTTGCTGTTACAACAGCTCATATTAAAAATAATGATGGAAGATCTTCTCAGAATGATAAGGGAAACAAAAAAGAACTTTCAGCACGGTTTGGGAGAGATCCACACAAGCATTAATCTTCAGGTGCTGTCCCAGGGAGATCAGGCAGGTTCTGTGCAAAGGCAGGTGTCACCCAGACTCTTCATCTAAAGGTGAAGGCCCAAAGAAACACTGCCCTCAAATCTCAGAGGGATTTTTACCTCGGGAGCAAGAGGCAAAGCTCATGCTGCAATCTTGTGGCAGGCTCCATCCAGCACCCCCAGCTGCAGGCTTGCTTTTCATCAGGACCTGTTCTCCCTGTCCTGAGGTAGTGGTGAGAGTTTACTGAGAAAAACTCAAAAATAGTCCGTGGAGTCTTGCTGTGTTATTTTAATTTAGAAATTAATTTAAACCCTTCATGGAAAGGGTGGGCAGGCCTTGGCAGGGCTGCCCAGGGAGGTTTGGAGTGCCCATCCCTGTCCCAGGAATTCCTGGAGGTGGCACTCAGAGCTCTGGGCTGGGGACAGGGTGGGGATGAGGCACAGCTGGGACTGGATGGACTGGGAGATTTCTTCCAGCCTCAACGATTCCATGATTCCGTACAGACCTCCTGGAAGAGCCTGCAGACTTTATTCTGGGGGATTTCTCCTCCTTCCCTCACCCAGAGACACAACCAGGGGAAAGACCACAGTGATCTCAGCTGCCCATAGAGAAGGCTGGAAATCTGTGATGCTCCTCGGGGTCTTCTCTGGTGGAAACTCAACTTCACAGACTCCAGAGCTGAGTGCCACACTGCAGGGAAGGAGGGAACTTTACACCTCAATCACTGAGCGATGCTGAGGATGGAAATATTTCATTACTTAGGGCATAGTAAATGGAAGATCAATCAATAAAGAGATTTAGAGCACCCAGAACAGGCAGATGTTGCTGTGGGGCCAGGGGGGAGGTTGGTGGAAGGGCTGGGCATGGGCAGAGTGAGATGTTTGCTGCTCCTGATGCAGTTTGGGCTCCTCTGCTGCTGCTCAGCGCAGCTACTCAAGGGTTATACACACCACGAAAGAACAGTCGTTTAACAGAATTTCTTCACCCCTGCATTTGGATTAATTGAATCCTGTGCAGGCCTTATCAGGAAGAGCTGTCAGCAAAGAATTCCAATAATCCAATCAGGAGGTCAGGAGTGCAAGAATAAGTATCTACAAATCGGATTGGGAGAGCCAAACCTGAAGCCAAGCAATATTCCAGAGATGGCAGAATAGATGATTTCACCACATGGCTGATATCATTAATGGAGATTGATAAGTTCAGCACAAGGCCCGTGGTTTGTTTATTGTGCTGGAAAGGTGATAATCTAAAATCCTGATTCAAAAGGCAACAGAACAAACCAAGAAGTGTAAATTGGGTAGTAATAGCACCTAAACAGTCCCGATTCTCAGGTTACAGTCTGGGCAATTTTATGAATATCAAGGACTTTTAAGGAGGTGTCCAATGTTAACCAGCAGGTGAAGGACAAAGCCATTGATACCTGAGCAACAGATGAGTTAAGGGTTCATTAAAAAAAATTAAATCATTGGTCATGGGACTGCTCGTGTCAAACAGTCACCTAAAAATAACAGCTATTCCACAGTACAGATATTCAGGAATATTGTTTGTATCAAACTGTTCTTAGGAGGAATATTTCAAGTGGGTGGCTCAAACCTTACTCACTTCTCGTTGTGTGTTTGCTGCTGTGTTTATCAGAGAAGTCTCTTACCCTGAGCTGTCATGTAAAAGTGAGGCTGCCCAGAGGTGACTGAAAACAGCAAGTCCACCTTGCAGCCTGGCTTCACCTGTCGGTCTGTCGATTTAAGTTTGGGATGGGGTTTTTTTTAGGTTTTTTTCTGGTAGGAAATGACAGCCTCAAGAAGAGAACTGCAGCGTGTGCTCAGGGCAGGCTGAGGGTGGGGAAAGCTTTGCCCCAGGTGGAGCTCAGCCAGCACAGACCTGGGGACTCGTGGCTCTCCAAAGGGAAGGAGCCTGAGCTCTGTCAGCCAGGGCAGCTCCGGTGATGTGAAACCCCATTCCCTGATGTGTGCTGGGCCCAGAGCTCTTCCCTCACTCCTGTAGAACAATTTCAATTTCCTGGCTGCAGACACTGAGTATTTATCCATGCAGTGTTTGTTTAATTCCCATGTCTGTGTTAGAGAATGGTATCAAATGCTGATACCATTGATAATCTGCATATATCAATTAAACAGAATGGACTGAAGGTGGGAACGAGTGAAAAGCGCTCAGTCCAACTTCCCTCCCTGGGAGTGACTTTGTGATTTAAGCCAGTGTGACTGGGAGTTGATTTGGTCTCTTGCTGACTGCAGAGAGGCTTTCCTGAGCCAAGAGGTGCCTCTCCGTTGTAAAACCCTGTATTTCTAACCTTTAGCTTCTTACCAGGAGTACTGTCCATTGCTTTCACATCATTATCTGAGTTTAAATACCTCTCCTCTGAGCTTGATCTTTAAACCTTGCTTAGTGCTACCTTCATACTCAATCATTCTTCCACTTTGCAAAGCACTTGGGCATCATTCCCATGATAAATTTCAGCTTCATCAGCTACTGACCCACATATGCTCTGCAACTGCTTGTCCCCACAGGTCCTGGGGTAATGTTATAATTAAAGAGCAGCTGCTGGCACATCCAGGCTCCATGGACTCTGTCATCAAAGGGCAACTGATGTCCCACATTAACTGAATGGATCTCTGAGGAATTTCAGTGACAGAAACCAACTTTTGTCCTGGGAGAAATCCCAGCGCATCTGCCTCGTCCTGGTGCTTGTGTTCAGCCAGTTGTGCCTGGAGGTTTGGCTGTGAGGTCTTGGAGAGCACAGGGACCGTCCCCACGAGGCTGATGATTAAAGCCAAATAGCAGAGGAATCGAAAAAGTCCTTTTATAAATCAGCAAAAATGGATACAGGCAAATAATCTTGTGTTTGGTGTATGATTAACCCCTGGAATTTACTGCAGTGGGACATTACTGAGGCAAATAGTTTAGTAGGATTTAGGGATTAGAGAGATGAATAAGAGCATTTACTGGTTACCTTCTCTAGGTTTAGGAAAGGTAATTTCTTCCTGGTGCAACTCAATACGCGAGTTCAGCAAACACCCACCAGCAGGAGGACAGGCAATGTCTTCTCCAGCCTGTGGCCCCCAGCAGGTCTCCAGGAGGAGGTTTTCCTTCCCAGAACAAGGTTTTCCTTCACAGGATGAGGTTTTCCTTCCCAGGATGAAGTTTTCCTTCCCAAGACAAGGTTTTCCTCCGCAGGACAAGGTTTTCCTTCCCAGAACAAGGTTTTCCTCCCCAGGACAAGGTTTTCCTTTCCTGGATGAGGTTTTCCTTTCCAGGACAAGGTTTTCCTTCCCAGGATGGGGTTTTCCTTCCCAGGGCAAGGTTTTCCTTCCCAAGACAAGGTTTTCCTCCCCAGGACAAGGTTTTCCTTTCCAGGACAAGTTTCTCCTTCCTAGGACAAAGTTTTCCTCCCCAGGACAAGGTTTTCCTCCCCAGGACGAGGTTTTCCTCCCCAGGACGAGGTTTTCCTTCCCAAGACAAGGTTTCCCTTCCCAGGACAAGGTTTTCCTCCCCAGGACAAGGTTTTCCTTTCCTGGAGCAGGATGAGGCATCACCGTGCTTGTCAATCAATCACTGTCCCCAGAGCCCAACTTCTCCCTGCTGTGGGAGGATTATTTTGGTTCTGTGCTTCAGGCCAGGGCTATTCCACACCCTCAGCAGTTGGGGGCTTTCCCCTCCCACCCTTTTTTTATTCCTTTCCTAATTTCCAAAAGCCAGTGCCCTCCGCGGCGATCATTATGAGTAATGGACAAGCTCATTTATTATAAATCTGTTCAGGGGTAGTTAACGAGGCCAGGTTTGTGTTTAACTGTCCCACTGTAACCTGCTTGGGAGCAGAGCAGCACTCGAAACATAATGACCTCCTAATGCTTCTTATTTATTTATTTAGAGGCAGTATAAACACCCTGGGCCAGAACCTCTGTGGCTGCATCAGCCTGCCCCCAGCAGCCAGGATCTGCTGAAATCAATGGGGCTTTGCTGATTTACATCCCCTGAGAACCTCCACGTAAAATAAATTCCAGCCAGGAGGTGGAAGATATATGGATATGCAGAAGTCAGATAAATCGGCGTGTTTGTACGACACACGGACGTTTCAGGGTCAGCAGTAGGTACAGAAATCAGAGTTCCTTTAAAAGAAAACCTCGCGACTAATCCGACTTATTAAAGCTGATTTATGTTCGTTAAAAAACAGTCAGGTGACAACTGACTGATGCATATCTTTATTTGCCTTGGTGTAATCCTGCATTTCTGTTTTGCACTTCTGATGTCTCGCTGTTGTCAGGTCAGAGTCTGATCTCAGCTGTCCCAAGGAGGGCGGTGCAGGGCCCTGCTTTGTGTGCATGCACACAAAAAAACAGCTTTTGCAACACCGAGCCCCTCCGCACCCCCAGGAGCTGTAAACTGCCCCGTCCCCCTTAAAAACAACAAAATACCTTTCAATCAAGAACTTGCAAAACGCTTTTCAAACCGCCAGCCCAGCCAGCCACGTTTTCATAAACTGCAATAATCCTAATTTTCCCCCCGCCCCGACTGAGATTATTCCTCAGAAAATGCCACGCAGGTTTTGCTCCAAGTGAAATGAATATTCACCCAGTTTTCTGAGGCCACAGTCCATGGTGTGCACAAGTGGAAGTTGGATTAAGCTGAAATAGGTGGAATTCTACTAAGGAATGTTAGTATTGCATAGTTTAAGTACGTAGTCCTAACTGACTCATTTCTCTGCTGCTTTGCCCCCTCCCTCAGGATGAAGGAACTACCCAAAACTTCCCAGACAATGATTTCTGTGGGTTTTAGTGGCGTAGCCTTGTCCCTTAAGCCATGACTACTGTACTATGACTTATTATAATGCTGTGCCATGAAACACCTCATAAAAATGTTATTTCCTCTGCTTTCTTCTGAACCTTTACAAGAAAATTGCTTTCAGTCTGCTCAAATCCTGTTACTTTTCATAACAACCTCCTCTAAATAGAAGCAGTGTAATTAACTGAGGTTGATAAGAACAAACCAGAAAAATAAGAGAGATCTTCTTTAACTTTCTTTCCCCCCATTTTGTTTATTGCTTTGTCACTTACCAAAGGTTGGAAGGGGAAAAAAAAAAAAAGTAATTGGATGGTTTATAATTTGTGACCATTTAAAAGAATAAATGACCTGAATCAAAGGTCAAAACCTTTGTGCTTTCTGCAGTAGAGAGGTTTTTGTTTTGTTCTCCCCTGAATCTTTTTATACTGGAAAAAAAAAAAAGAAAAGAAAAAAATTAAAGCGGAGTGAAATAAAAATCTTCCCTGCGCGTGTTCGCGCACGCCGCAGCTCCGAAAGGCCCTTTACAGCTCCTGATCTAAATGCCTTCTTTTTTCCTTAAAGCTCGCAAATATCAACAACATTCCTGCGCACTGTAATCAAATACTTTCCCCAAAAGCCATGGAATGTGCCATAATTTGTCAAAGATCCTCACTGACAAGTTTTTAGTAAAGTCCACTACAGCAAACCCTCCTCGGCCCCCTTGACCCACGTAGCAAGAGACCTTTGACCCTATTTGGGCCCCTTTTATGAGCTTCTTTCACTCCGACCAGATGGCTAAACTATCAAAGGTTTTTATGAGTAAAAACTGCTTTTCAAACTCACGAGTTGTATATTTCTCCCCATGTTAATGTGAACTATCAACCCAGAGGCTTTAAACGGAAAACACAAAAGGTGCGGGCGCAGCTGCCGCATTGTGCGGGCTGGGTGGGGATGTTTGCAGAGTAAACAGCTGATGGCCGCACCAAGACGGTTTAAGGCCAAATAGTTTAAAAAAACACCCATCCAGAACCCAATAAATTATTTTTTTCCCCCCACTCCGGATATTGTTTGGAGCCTCTGAAGGGGGTGTTTGCATATTCATTCACGGCTTCCCCCCCCCAGCCCAGCCTCCCTCCCCGCCTGGAGAGCGCTGCCCCAGTGGCAAATTAGGACTAATTAGACCAAATTGTGTCAGAAACAAAAATAGAAAGATTACAGACTTCTAAATCAGTTTGAATTTCAATGCAAACATCTCTGAACACCTGGACATCGCTTTCTTAGAGCTGTCTTGTCCCTTGCTGCCTGTGTGCTCTCAGAGTTGCACTGGGGAGGATTTTTAATCTGAGATGTGTTGTTACTGTACAGTTCAGATAATTTTTTTTGTTCTTTTTAATATAATATACTTCTATATGTTCTTTATATAAATTATTCATATACTGTAGGTGCTTCACAGCATTTGCTCTCCCTATATTTACCAACTTTCAAATCAAGATCCTATAAATCAGAGAGATTAATAAAGAAAAATCATACCCTCCTAGGCTTTCCCAAGAGAGCTGGGGAATATAATCTGCTCTTCCTCTTTCTCACAGGTCTCCAAGAGCTCTTTTTTAACCCTTCCCATTCTGGCATGCCATTCTCCCCGTGGAGTATTTGTTTCATTAATGGAAAAGTGGGAGAACTACACATTTGGGATAACTCCATTTAACATTCTTAATGAAATTACTTTTATCTGAGGTGTTCCTTTAATTCACTTGGAAATGAGGGACTTAACTGGCTGTGTGTCTTTCTGAGTCAGACATCCTCTCCCCTCACTTAAAATCACAAAAGGGTTTTGTTTGAGGGAAAACAGCGGTGTCCAAGTAGGAGAAAAGATAAATATGGGGAAGAAGTCCCTGGTTTAGAGAAACCGAGGTGTCTGGTAACACCGGGCTGGTGGATCATGTGGTGATCATGCATCCTGAAATCCCAAATCCCACAGGCCAGGGCTGCCCAGCCCTGCTGTACTTGCAGCTGTCAGTCATGTCAGCACACGTTGCAGGAGAACACGATGTACAGAGAAAAAAAAGGAAAAACGTGTCAATTTTTCTCGTACCTGAGAGAAAAAGAAATCAGCTTATCCCTCCCTCCTGTCCAAAGCTTTTCACTTTCTCAGATTTCTCTACATGTGACTTGTTAATCCATCCGTCTTGTTTATCCAACCAGGTTTATTAATGACAAATGTTGCTGGCCTTGCTGAGTTATGACTGTAAACTGAAAGAATATGAGGGCCAAGGTGAAAAGGTGATTTCTTTATAACAGCTGTAATTTATCCTGGGCTTTGGCCAGGCCTTTGATTTTGGGCTGGCCCTGGATATAGTATTCCTACTGATTGCATTAGAATAGCCCTCAGGGGTCATGCTGAATTCCAGGGCCCTGGAACCAGTTAGAAGAATGGAAGATGACCATATGTGCAGGGTTAGGGAATGATAATAAGGTGCAGCACAATACCAGCCCTGGCGTTGTGGAAATCCTCTGCTCTGCCTTCTGCAGGCTGTCATTCATATCAGCACTGCACGAGGAATGCACCCCAACCCGGGCAGGGGGAGGAGAAAAGAGAGCAGGAAAAAAGAAATTAAGTCTCTTAGTTAGTCCTCGGGTTCATTAAATGCCTCCTGCACTGAGAGGGTTTGAGTGTCTCGTGTTTCCTCTGTGGAGGGTTTTGAAAGGGCAGGAGAGGCCGGTGCCATCCAAGGCAGCTTCAGCAATTGTCGTCCCCAGGGATCACTTCCTGTGCCAAAGCCACCCCGTCCTTGTCCCACGGAGAAGGAGGAGGTGAGAACCTGAGGGTTTCATCCCTGGCTGTGTCCTGGCTGAGTGTCCCTGAATCCAGGCTCAGGACACATCCCATGGGACTGTCAGCCCTGGGCTGGGCTGTCCAGGGGTGACCTCCCCTCCTGGGTGACCTCCCCTCCTGGGTGACCACCCCGTCCTTGTCCCACAGAGAAGGAGGAGGTGAGGATATGAGGGTCTCACCCCTGGCTGTGTCCTGGCTGTGTGTCCCTGAATCCAGGCTCAGGACACATCCCCTGGGACTGACAGCCTTGGTCAGGGGTGGCCAGGGGTGACCTCCCCTCCTGGGTGACCTCCCCTCCGGGGTGACCTCCCCGACCTTGTCCCACAGAGAAGGAGGAGGTGAGGATATGAGGGTCTCACCCCTGGCTGTGTCCTGGCTGTGTGTCCCTGAATCCAGGCTCAGGACACATCCCCTGGGACTGACAGCCTTGGTCAGGGGTGGCCAGGGGTGACCTCCCCTCCTGGGTGACCTCCCCTCCGGGGTGACCTCCCCGACCTTGTCCCACAGAGAAGGAGGAGGTGAGGATATGAGGGTCTCACCCCTGGCTGTGTCCTGGCTGTGTGTCCCTGAATCCAGGCTCAGGACACATCCCCTGGGACTGACAGCCTTGGTCAGGGGTGGCCAGGGGTGACCTCCCCTCCTGGGTGACCTCCCCTCCGGGGTGACCTCCCCGACCTTGTCCCACAGAGAAGGAGGAGGTGAGGATATGAGGGTCTCACCCCTGGCTGTGTCCTGGCTGTGTGTCCCTGAATCCAGGCTCAGGACACATCCCGTGGGACTGCCAGCCCTGGGCTGGGGTGACCTCCCCTCCTGGGGGCTCTGAGCTCTTCCCCCAGCTCCAGGGGAACTCTCACCTCTGCCTGAAACCACGCCTTAACCAGCAGCATGTCCTCAGTCTCTCCTCCAGAAACTGTTTCACTTTCCGTGGAATAAGGAGAGTTTGAAAGGGAGTTGTAAGGAGAGCACAAGAAGGTGTGTAATCCTCCTAACTCGGGTTAGGGCACTGTACTGGAGAGGGAAATGAGGCTCTAGCAAATATCTGCATTATTTTTATGAAGCAGAGAACTTACCACAGCAACCAACTTTATTTTTTAATGTCCTGTTCTGAACTGCAAATCATAAGAAACCGCAGGACACGGGAGGTCTGGCCTCCCCTGCCCTCGCTGCATTTCCACTGTGTCGGTGCAAAGAGCTGATCCCAGTGCAGTGCCACCTGTGCAGCTCAGGGACACGCTGCTGGGGACAAGCTTTCACAGCTGCAGGATCGCCTTTGGAAAGAGACCAATCCCCCTGTTGAAGCGGTTTTATGAACTGCTGACAATTCCCATTATTTCCCAGGCAGGGCTGGTTGCACTGTCACTTTTGGGATGGCTCCAGCTCTCTGCTGGCCTCGGAGGCTTTGGGCAGGGTGAGGCTGTACCTGAGCTCCCCAGAGCCCAGCCGGGGTCTCAGTCAGGGCAAACCCTTCACTGCAGGGCCCAGGCTTGGCTCTGGGGCTGCACATGCAGCTGGACACGCTGCTGCTGATCCTGCCAGCCTGTCACTGCGAGCTGCAGCTGTGATTTGCAGCCAGGCTCTGCCCCAATCTCTGCTTTCACACCAGCCAGTCTCTGCTAGCACACAGCCTGGCCTCAGCTCCTCCTTGCATGTACATCTTCTGCCTCTGCAGTGTTTCATCATTACCATTCATGCACTCATTAATGGTCCAGCTGTACTGAATAAATTCGAATGGTGCAGGTTTTACCTAAGGGCAGTGTGAGCCTCCTCTGATTCTCCTTGTCAGGGCACATCTGAGCATCCTCCTGAAGTGCAATAAATGCTGTTCCCAGTCAGTGAAAGGCACGTTCATCCTCCCTCAAGGATCAGCTCAGGCAGTGGCACAGCCTGGATCAGGAGGGAGATGTTGGGATTTCCTGAGAGGTGAGAAGGAAAGGGTGAACCTTTGTAAGGCACTTGCTGCAAGAAGTTAACACACAAAGCCACCCAGGCCCCAGTTTTGTGTTCTTCACAGCCA
>VYZR01034919.1:0-14260 GCA_013400675.1 Oxylabes madagascariensis
CTCTTTCACCTCTAAGGGCATTTGCTTTTTATGGAAAACTTGATAAATTCAGATTATTTGACATATGTACTTTTCCCTGTCCGTGCTTGTTAAATCAAAAATATTTTGGATACTGCAGAGTAACAGAATATTTGAGTGCAGTGATCTCTTCTGCTACTCCTCCTCTGGGTTTGCAGTCATCACTACTTCACAGTAATTGTGGAGTTGTGAAGCTATAATTAAAGCTTCAGATGAGGAACAATGAATAAAAGGGACACTTCTTTCCCCTATTCAGCCTTCACTAAAGTAATTTTCATTAATGAGAAAGGAAAAAGGGGGGAAATGCCCAATTCATAAGCACATGTGCAGCCTTTTAACTGTAATTTTTTCCAAAACCTGGTCTCTGCTCAGGAGGAACTTGTAGCAGCAGCTTTGGTTTGGGATTTACAGAAAGCTCCCTCTGGGCAGCATGGCATTGCATGGAGCACGCTTTCAAATTCAGACAAAAATCTTTATTTTAGAGAGCACAGGTAGCAGTGGATCTGGTTACAGTGCCTGGATTAACCAACCCTGCAGAGGTCTGGAACCCACTTATATGGGAGAACTTGGAGAGTATTAGCATTTTGAGAAAACTCTCTCTGGCCACTTAAGCAGGATACACACTGAAAGCAGCTCAGAGTATTCCACTGCACTCCGGAAGTCCTGCTGATAACTTCAGCGGCCTCCAGGCAGCTCTCATAGGCATGAGCTTGGAAATGGTTCTCTTGGCGTTCAGAAACTCCACTCTGTGTCCCCCCCGGGAAAGGAATTCCTGATCCCGTCCTGGCTTTGTCCTGGAGGTTATGGATGCAAAGCACTCCAGGCGCACATGAGACCAAACTCCATTTCTGTCCAGCAAAGAAATTCCCAATGTGTGCTGTGTCACTGTGTTTCGTTTCTGGAGCTCTGTTTTAGTGGTGGAAATGGATTCACATCCCCTGTGTTTCTCACCTGAGTGGGGTCCCTGCAGTTGTGGAACCTGGAGGATCCTTCAGAGAGTGGGAATTTCCAGCAGTCACTCCCCTCCTGCAGTTTTCCATCCCAAAGGGCAGGACAGGGGGCACAGGAGGGAAGTGATTTCCCTTTGGTCATGCAGCAGCTCAGGTTAGAATTAAATCCACACTTTTCCAGTCCCCATCCCTTACCTTGCTGACTCCAGACTTTCCTTGAGGTTCATGAGCTGAGCTTGTGTGTCACAATTGTCTGTTCTTTACCATGAGTGGATGTGCTCTTTAAGGGATCAGGAAACAAACACTTCTAGTGAAGAGTTAATGAACAGCAATACTTGTCCTGCACAGGTACATACCTACACACACACACATATATATTTTGATATCTCACATCCTTTTAAATAACACACATTTTATTTTTCACTCAAGAAAGTCTTTTAGCATTAATGGGAAAAACACATAGGGTTTTTTTCCCCCCCAAGTGATTACAGGAGGTGGGTGAGCCTGCAGTGATTCTGTTGTATTGAATCTTCCCAGTACTTGTCAGAAGTGGAAATGCCTGATTTAATAATTCAGAACTGGCTCCTGCAGAAGTATTTCCATTGTGCATGTTTGAAAAATACCAGAGCCAGAAAAGACTTTAAAAAAATCTGTACTTTGTGCTGGTTATAACCTGTGAGTTAGGATATGTGTCCAGCCACCTCGACATCATGAGAAGGGTAGGGTTTGTGAATACAGGGTTTGTATTCTAGCACATTCCATTTTATTAAACAAAACCATATTTTCTGTCTACCCAGAAATGCCTCCCAGGAGACGCTCTAGAGAAAATCTGTAATTCAAAGTGACTCTTTTATGTTATTCTCTATCAGCACTTTTCTCCTTATAAATTGTCAGCAAACAATATATACTTTTTATTTTTCTCTGAATCATGTGAACTAACAAATCTTAATCTGCATCTTCAAATTAAAGGCAGAAGAAGTCAATTACAAGTGCTTGGTTTACCTAAATTGAATTGCACTAGGTCTTTTGATTGAACTTATAAAGTCATGCGGTTGGTGTTCTAGGACCATAAAACTTCTAAGTTCCATCATTAATATCTGAATTATGTGTTTCTGAATTATGAATTCTTTCTTTTTTTGCAAGTGCTCCAGTATTTAATCAAAATTTGCAGTTTCTGTAGACATTTCATTGGCAGATTTGTTTCTTAGAGCATTCATGAGATGTAAATGCGAGAGAGGTGAGCACAGACTGCCTAAACGCAATTCAATCTTCAAAGAAATATCACCAGACTCTCTTCCCCCTTTTTCCTCCATAATTTGCTGTTTGGGCTGTGAGCAGCGAAAGGCAGGAACCTCAGCTGACGTGCTGCTCATATCTACCAAACCTGGGTCATCCTCCCCCGTCACTGCCCTGAGCTGATTGATGTCACGATAGTGGTGTGACAGGCTGGTGGCTCCGCTCTGTACCTGCAGTGTTTGCAGAGCTCACAGGTTACAAATTCAGACTCTGTTTGCTGATTTGCAGGGAGCCATTCCAGGGTTTGGTTTCCTCCGTGCCCGAAGTGCACGGCACCATGCTGGACACCAGCAGTGCGGGCTGTTTTGGGAGCTTCCCTCCTCTGCTATGGCTCCACACATGCCTTTGCCCGTGCTGCCTGTTTGTGTACCTTCATTTCAATCGAGACAGATTTGTAAGTAACCTTTATGCAGATGAACAAAATGAGAAAGGAAAGAATTGCACTACAGGGAAGGGTTGGCTGCAGTCAGTAAGACACGTTTGTCCAGCTCCTAAAATACGCTGAAGTCTATGGGATTTAACATCAGAGTATTTTCAGAGATAGTTCAGCTAAAGCACTCTGAAGGTACAATTGTAGAGGGAGATGGTGCACTGCTAAATATACAAAATGCAACATTCTATTTTTGTTATAATTAACTGTAACCAATTCTTATTTAAATCAGCCTGCCAGTCATAATTGGTCTGTACTTAAAATGTTTTGCTCAATGCTGTAGAGCAGAAACCGTCTTTATATTAAAATAATGAAAGTTCTGTAGGAAAGTAGACCATACCCATTACAATCCTCACCTGTGTGCCTTGGGAAGGATTCCCTGTTCCAGACTGGTGTTTTGTACCCCGGGAGTGTGATACAGGTTGGATTTGTGCCAGGGGAGCACTGAGACTCTGCTCTCTGCAGACATGGTGACGTTTTGCACCTCTAGTTCTCCTGTGAGAGGAGCCAGGGCCATCTTCTTGCAGCAGGCAAAGAGCAGTTCCTTGGACTCAAAATTGTTATTTCTTAGTGTAAAATTACACATGAGCTTTCTGGTTGCCTCACTTTGTAACCCTTGCTGGGTACAGTCATTTTAGAGGCACAGCATCTGTCTCTGTTCTTTTTATTCTTAGAACTCTGATATTTGTGGAAGGTGCAAGGGATGTTGCAGATTTGTGTTAGTGCTGTGAAGGAAGGAAGTTTGATGATGAGCTGTATTTTGTATGGCTCACTAGATAGTAGTAAACATTCCTCTTTGTTGCTGTGCTTGGGGATTATCAAAGGGTGTTGTGTTCCTAGTTAGAATTTTTCCGGATTAATGAAACAGATCACAGATCACTGCATAGCAATGTGCCTGAAGTCTGTGAAATGTTTTCTGAATAAGGATTGGATCAGGCCCATTGAGAATATAAAGTGCTGGAAAGAACACAGTATTATTTAACAGACCCTGNTTTCCGGATTAATGAAACAGATCACAGATCACTGCATAGCAATGTGCCTGAAGTCTGTGAAATGTTTTCTGAATAAGGATTGGATCAGGCCCATTGAGAATATAAAGTGCTGGAAAGAACACAGTATTATTTAACAGACCCTGCATTTGGTTGTTGTCTTGCCGTGGCCTCACAGCCTCTCTAATTAGAAACTTAAGGTTTCTTTAGTCTTTCCTTCTCTCTAACAACACGCCAGCAACATCCAAATCCTCATTGTTACTCAGGCACTGCTGACTGTCCTTGACAGGGGCAGCTTTCTTTGAATACAGACTGGTTCAAATGAAATTAGGAATACTTAAAGTTTCAGAGCTTCCTGTAGAGATTTATGGGCTGTGCATGTCCATGCTGTGATTGCGTATCAGTCTTTGGGGGCTCAAGAGCAGGATGCCAGGTGGAGGCTACCCCATGTTGAGCCAAGGACTGCCACCCATCCATGCAATTTAAGTGTCAGAAGCCAAGGGAATATTTCAGAGTTTCAAATGTCTACCAAAACCCCAGGAGGTTCTGTAGCTTAATAGGTAATTTTAGTTTTGCCCACAACTTCCATAAGAATGTGCATCTCATGGCCAAGTGTGAGCAGCCAGAGAATGAGTCTCCATCATGAATCAGATCCCTTTCACAGGTTCAGAATTTAGAGACAAAAATACCTGCAAAAGCCTGGGAGTCTCTGTTCTTGTCTCTTCCCAATCAAGGGGATAGAAGCTGGGGCCAGGAGACTGCTTGTGTACTCTGGAAGTCTCTAACTTTGCTGCCTGTGGCAAGTATTATGAAATAAAGTTATTTTAATGCCTGACAAATGATCCTTGCATAAAGTTCTTTGCAGTTCAATTTCTTTGGCTGGAAACTTTACTTGTCCTCTGGTTTGGGGGCACAATAAATCTGAAATCAGATCTCTGAGACGAGCCTGCACAAAAAGCTGTTATAAATGCATTGATTTGGCCTTTTATTCTCAGAGATTGTTAATATCTGATTCTGGTTTAACTCAGAATGTCTTGAATTGTTACTGTTCCCAATAGCTGAGAAGTCCCAGGTCCTCTTGCATACGACCCTTTAGATTTTGCACTTCTCAAATATGAGGGTTGTTGCTTCTTATACTTGGTCCTGAGAAGGTCCAAGTCTCTAAAAAATGTTCTCTTGCTTATAACACATGAGTAACAAATGTGGAGTTTTATGGGGAGGTGCCTTAGAATCCTTTTGTGGGGGAAAGGCTCTAAGGAATACAAGTGCCACTTCTGTTCCATTGTTAAAATGCTGACTGAGTTGAAGTGCCTTAATCATGGAGATTTTGGACTGAGTCAGATTGTGAGAGATCCTCCTGCAGGCCCAACACAAACATGAATTTACCTTGTACCCTCTGTTGTCTAGGCTGCCCGGTGCAGCTGCTTTGCTGTTGAGATGAGGAGGTTTGAAGTGTGTGATTCACCAGAGTGTTGCAAATGATGAGATGCTGAAGCTGTGCACAGGTCACATAATTATATTTCTACTCAGGATGGAAATGCAGATGGTTATTCAAGACTCTCACATTTTTGCATCAGGGTAAAGGTGAAACAACTTCATTAAAATTATTTTCCCTGTTGCGTCTTCTATTACCTTTTTCTTTTTCCCTTTTTTCTTTTTCCCAAAGTTTCTGGGTTACATAACCATATCCAGGGTATTATCCTCCTTCAGGGATGAAGGATAATGGGATGTCAAAGGAAGCCCAGGCTCTCCAAACATCTTAGTTTTGCTGATAAAGGTTGTCTGTATTTTATGTGCTGTTACAGCAAGAAACATGAGCTGCTGTAGGAATGTGTTTGTCTCCGTGGTCCTAACAAATGCATTAACTTTTATAAAAATTTTACCTGTTTCAATGCAGGCAGAATCCAAAATTGACAACCTAGAGGTCACCTTTGAATAATTGTCCAGCTTGCCCTGTACCTAAAGCTGAATTGTAATTGTGCTACCATTGTAGTCTTGGGGCATGAAAACCCCTCGAAGTAATAACCAATGGAACAATCCTTATTCCATCTTAAAAACAGACTTGTTTTACTAATTTAATCTCTTATTTTAAACAAGCTTTCCAATTTATTCCTGAGTGTAGCAGAAAGAAGCAGTGAAAATTGTATCTGTGACAGTCCAGGTCAGTTACCAAGGGCTCTACAGCCGAGAACTTTTCCAGAGCTTTGCAGTGAATCAGTCAGAACTGCGTCAATGGCAGAACTGACTTCGCACTCAAACCAAAAATATACAGGTGATAGGGGATTTAGTATTCTACTTTATTTCATTGATATTTTATTACTTATGTCTCCTTGTTTTGGTTTTGTTGCTAGTTTGTTTTTGGTTTGTTGTTGGTTTTTTTGATTCAATGAAATGAGCTTGCTGACAGCATTTGATAGGATGGATGAATATCCACGGCTATATCATCACTTGGATCTGGTCAGTTGGCATAGCTACATTGTGTACCAGCTGGGATTCTGCCTTTCAATTTGGAACAAGTTTTATGCCCTGGTCCTCCTTTTTTCAATTTGGACACTAACCAGTAAAACTGGCACAGTTTCCCTCCCTTTTCTATTTCTGTTTTGCCTAGTTTCTGAACTTCCTGGAGCAGACAACATCCTTTCTCTTTCCAGAATGAACCTGGCAAATAATTTATAAATAAACAAAGAAATAGCAATAACGGAGTAGAAGGAAAGGAATGCTATCCATTATTTATGTACATAATTAAATGGAATCCCTAGTTATTTGAAAGCACAAAGACAAAACTTCACCGTGGGTGTATTATGTACATAAATACATAAGCTGAAGCACTTCATTGTGGTCTTATATGAGAATGCTGCTTCCATTTTCTCTCTAGAAATTACATATTGCTCCTTGAGGCAGCTCTCAGTTTGCAGCTATTGCTGCACACACTGCAGTTCCTGCTCAGGTTTGTCAGGAATTCAGCAATTAATGGTAAGGGGACTGCTTTTTGGGTTTTTTTTATGTCATTATCCTGTACATCCAAACCCAGATTTGGTGGCAGAAGTGCCGTGCCGACAAATGGGGTGTTACACACATCACGTTTCTATGGGGCATGTGGGAGGCTTTGCCTTGGACATCCCTGTTTATTTTATGGGATGGAGAAACTTGAGCATTAACCATGTTTGCTCAATTAAGTTATTGAGCCACTGCTTGAATTACTCCTCCACTATGTTTTTTAATCCCCCAGTGAGGGTTGAAGCTGCTAATTCACATATCAAGAGAATATCTTTGTTTGTTTCAGTTTTGGCATTGATATCAAATATGTTACATTATTTTTCTGTATTTCTCATTTTCTCTTTAATCCATATTTTTATGTTGTGCTATGTTGCCCAGAATAATAAGAGAGTCTTTTCATACATAAGAGAAACTGGAAAAAAACCTAAATTAATTGAGTTGCCTTAATTGAACAAGGAGCAAGGAGTTGCTTAGAGTTAAAACATAAGGAGCTGAACTTGGAGCTCTTAATGTGATCTGCAAAATGAAGCTGTGTTCCCAAGTGAATAGGTTAGTAAGTTTTATGAACTATTATTTTTGTTTCCCCAGACCATTTTCTGTGAAATTCAGCAATCCAGCTCTCCACAGGATAATGCAGTGTGAAGCACATGGAAAATCATTTTGTTTTTAGGTCCCACTCAGTCTACCTGATTCCCATGGAGCTCCAACCAACTGGTCTGGAGCTGTTAAATCCTTGCCAAAGCATGGCTCTAGTCCCGAAGGGAGGCTGTGTCCCAAAGTGTGTCCTGGCTTTGGGGCCAGGCACTGGCATTGAGGAGAGCCCTGCAGGGCACTGGGAGGCTCAGCCCAGCATGGAAAACACCCAGCAAAACCCTCAAACAGGCCCTGGAAATGAGCTGGGAGCAGTGCTGTGCCAGAGCATTCCAGAGAAATGCCAGCTGTCCCAGCTGCTCCTCTCTCTCTCTATTCTAGGAGAGGTCCCCCTTTCTAGATATTTCCCAGTATATACCTAAACCTCTTCCCAGTTTACAGTAGGTGATGGGAAAATACTACACAGCAGGTTGAAATTTTGAAATCTCTACTTAAATACTTAAAACATAAAAAAGATACTTCCGACAAGTTCAGTGACAATTTTGACTTTCTAAGTTCATTGCATTCTGCTTAGCACTACCAGTTATAAGAAAAAAAACAAAATACTTTTTCTACCAAGGAAATATATGTAATCAATATTTGATTGTGTTGTACAGCAATCATCAAAATCCATGGGTGTTGCCAGAAATGCACCTCGGAATTTAATGAGATCTGTCAGGGAAATGAAATTCGGCAATGAGTTGCCCAAAGGAAACCACAGCCTACCACCAGGTTTTACACGTGTGTCTCCTCAGCTTTGGAGCAGAGGCATAACAAGGTGGATATTTATTTTCTTCTCCTGTTTTGAATGTTTTTCCTTTGTCCAAAGCAGCTTTCCCAGGGACTGGCAGGCACATGGGGCCCCGTGATGAGTGCTGGCTGGTCACCCACACCGAGGTCCAGGAGCCCTGGCTCCCTCCTGTCAGCGGTTATCAGAGCAGGCACCAGCAAGGCTGCACTTGCCTCGGGGGGCTGTAGTTTTGGGGTGAGCTTCGGTTTGCAAACCACACAGAGGAAATCCCACATTGCCCCACAGGGAGCACACCCACCAGATCCCAGCAAGCTCTGGGCATGGGCTGTGTGTGAGGAGTAGATCAGGTTTTCTGCATCGACCTTTATCCCCATCAAGGGATCTGTAAGAAGACACAAAATGTTCCTGGTAATTACAGATGTTCCAGTTATTCACCCGGCTGAGGTGTGGGACATCAAATCATTATGAACAAATGTCCCAAATTATCTTTTCCTATTCAGTCGGGATTTCTGGGTGGAAAGGAGCAGTATGCTCACCCATCTGTGGCTGTCATTCCAGGAGATAATCTATCCTAAGGCCAGGACAAGGAATGACTGCAGCTAAACAGGGCAGAGGAAAATGTTTGTTTGCTGAAGGAGAGAGGGAATGGCTGGAGGAAGCAAAGCAAGCATGGAATTCTAATGCTAGATTTTATCAATTCGTAAAGTTTAATTACTCATGCTTGTGATACCTCTGAAGAGAAAGGGAATCCAGGTTAATCTTCATAAGATATGCAATAGAAATTATTTATTAAAATAAGGCCCATTACTGTGATTATCAGACACATTTTTAATTAAATCTAAAGTTGTGTGAGTAGAAATTTTTACTTATATGATCTCAAAATGTTTGGGCTTGTTCATCTTTCTAAGCTTTCCTTCTCTTCCATAAAGACCATGAACTCAGCTTAATTAGAAGGAGAAGTTATAATGTCAGAGCAAATTAATTTCAGTCAAGCAAAGGGGCCCTTTGAGGATGCTGGTCCCCACCTGTAGCTAGGAAATCTCGGCTCTGGTGCTGAGTGAGCTCTCATTAACTGGGAATGAGATTTCATGGATCCATGGCAGGAGCAGCCTGGGATTGGCGTGGAGACGGCGACTGCACTGAAGGACAGCACACAAAGTTAATTCTCAACATGTTTCCGAGCCTCTGCAAAGCTTTTTGACTTTAAAGAGGGGTTTCAAGCTCTGGATGCAGGTTTGTATGCAAGGCCTCTCCCAGAGTTGTACTATTGCTCTCAGGGATGCCTCTGTAATATATTCACTTTGCAAGTAGAAAAGATTTCAGCTTTCTAGCTACTCTCTTTAGCTTTTTAGGGACTCTTTTTTAGCTACTCTTCCAACAGAGCCAGGCCAGAATTCTCAGATGTGTAAGCAGATCAGCTGATCTGAGGATTCATTTTTACATCAGAGTCTCTTTTGGGTCCCAAGCACAACAGACTATTTTTTCCCTTGTGGATTTCACTCAATGTTAGCTTCAAATTGTGCCTTTATTTTTTTTTAATTGAGTCCCTTTTTTTTTTTATGATACTACACTATTTTTGTATGTGAAATAGCAGAGCAATTTCACATCTTAAAAGGAATTTATTTGCATAAAAATAAACACAGTAACTTTTTTAGGTGCTAAAACATAAAATAAGAATATCAGTTAATAGTAAATCATTGCTTAAAAATGCATCTTGTAAAAAAAATCTCGGCTACTCAATGTTCTTAAGAGGTTGTAATGAGCTGAATGCATTGGTTAAATTAAAATGCTTTTTCTCATATTCAGTATATGCAGTGTGTGTGCAATTGAACAAAAATAAAATTGAAATTTACATTTTCATCAAATGAATAACCACATGCTGAGGATTGCTTGACTGCAATTTATGATTATGCAAATGAAACAGGTTTTGCAACTAGGATATGTACAATAAATGGGATTTCCGTTATTATGTATCAAAAAGCCATCAGCCTTGAAAATTATATACAATTGACATGAACATTTCTAAAATAGGTCTAAAACCTGCTAACGTTCCCCCTCTCCTCCCCTATGTATAGGGACTGTATATTTGATTTAGCAAAAGAATTCAGAGCGAATAATTTATTAAATGTGCTCTGCCACCTTTTTGTTGGTGAGCTCTCTGTGACAACTTGCTGGGTGCTTTATTCATTATTTAAATTAGGAAATGTTGCTGATTAATTCCTCGTCTGCTGACAAGAACACGAGTTCCAGAAGCTGTTCATAACCAGAATTTGCTGTTTCAAAGTCCTGGCGAGGCAGCGGAGAGGGGGTGCTGAGGCTCGTGGCAGCTTCCCAGCTGACAGGTTTCCTTGTTGGGAGCACTCCCCTGGCTGCCGTCTGAGAACTGCTGGTGTTTGATGGCTCTAAATCAGATTCTCTTCTTCCTCAGTGACAAAAGCACCAGAACTGGTGGGAGAACACAACGGGGCTGTCCCGGAACACGCCGTCGGTTCTGTGTCTGCCTTGGGATGGGCAAGGCAAAGCAAACAGAACAGAGCTTAAAGCCTTGAGACAATTTTCCATGAAAGATGGTCCCTTCCTGAGTGGATTTTTGGCTTGTGGAGAGGAACCCCCTCTGTGGGATGGGCAGAGTGGGGATGTTAGAGATGCAGCCCCAGTCCTGGGGCAGGTTTGGCAGCTGCTGGGGGTTGCAGTGCTCAGGTCCTGCACGCTCTAGCTGCTGCATTCCTCACCCAGAAACATTATCAGGAAATCTCCAAGGTTCCCAGTGCCCTGCTGCAGATTGCCAAAACTCTGAAAAGAAAAACACACATCACCGAGTGGTCAAAAATTATAATATTTCCATAGGCTGGTTCTCAAGTGTTACCTCAAAGCTGATCTGTTCTTCCAATGATGATTTCATGGCTTTGTGGAAGTGTTTCAGCTGTATCTCTGAGTCAGTTATGCAGAAGGGTTTGATATCCTGGGTTGTTTTTGCTGTAGGAGGAGTTCACAAGATGATACACAATGTGTAAGGTACCAAGATTGTTGGTAGGAGATCTCCTTTCTGTTATCCACAATGTTTAATTTGCCATAATTTCTGAGGTTCCTTTTCCTCACATGCCCAGAAATATCAGAGGAGAATGCTTATAATCTTTTATTGAAAATAAATCAAAATAATGCCAAACATGGCCCTCATCATCCTAAGCCCAGGACCCTTTTGGCTGCTCTTTTCTTCCCTTGTCTTTGTAAGAAAGTGAATGTGTTTTTTTTGCCCAGGTCTCACTTTTAGAGTGGAGTTTTCATCTAAACCATGCCAAAAAATGCCAGCATAGAACATTGCAATGAAATAAAATACAGATTAAAGGAGATGGAAGTGTTATAGCTGGGAAGGAGGACCGGAGGAGCTGCAAATCTGTGTATGTTCAGTTCAGTGTAAGGGTAGACGCTGATGTTTTGAGGATTCTAAAGTAGAAAATTGAGAGTATGTGATTCCATTGGCAAAGCAGACAAGTATTGCTACAGACTTGGAAAAACATGCAGCAGAAAGGGACATATGGATATTTATTTGTAATTTTTCAGTATTACTTTTGACCACATGAAATAGTCTTGTGACTTCTACTGAGGGAGACTGCAGCGATTCAACTCCCAAGAGCTGCTTTTGGCTGTACCCTTAAATAATCTTCTACATTCAAGGAGAAAAGGGGGATCTTGTGTTACTTTTGAACTAGAAAATGATGGCCAGAGTTCATAAATATTGCAGAGGAATCTACTTAAAATGCATTTACCCCAATTTTCCCCAAAACGGGTGGGTTGTGTTTGAACTGTGCAGTTTGATCTGATGGGGGGTGCAGGTGCATCCTGTAGCTTTTTTACTTTAAGGTGGTTAAATGTTTTTATTCTATATGAAGAGTTGAATTAGAGAACTTTAAAACCAATTTAAAGGGTTTTTCCCCCCCCAATGTTGTATTTGCTGTCTATTGTAGTGCTGCAGGGCCATTCAGTATCTACCTGGAGTGAGATCTTGGGCACCATTACCCTTCCCAGGTGGAATAGCCCATGGAAAACCTTTTCCTCACCACTTCTTCCAGCACAAGGATGCAGCTGAGAGCTCCTGGGTGCCACTGTTTACTTGGAAACACAAAAGAAAGTGGTTGTTTGCTCACACTGGCTCTTGCTTTCATCACAAACTACTGAGACATCTTGGAAAAAGAGTATTATTTTTTTGTACTTTTTAACTCCTGCAAAAATCTGAATAGATCATGAGTGAGCATTTCATGTGCTGCTCCTGCTAAGTTTGCCAGGGAACAACAGGAAGCCAGATCTGTGTCTTATTTTTCATAGCTCTCTGTAAACACCCCCCGGATTAATCTCAGGAAATACCAGAAATGCTAATATCTACTCTTTGTGTGTGCTCACAGAACAGATTTAGGACACTCCTTTGAAGGATGTATATAAAGCCAGCAGTTGCCATAAGTTAAAAGCGTCCTTTTTGACATCTCTGGAACACATTTCTCAAAGTACTGAGCAGTGATTGAACTTTTAATTCCATGAACATGTCTGGATATGTTCAAATGAAGCTGTGCACAAACCCACAGCCTCCCACTCACCCTGCATGTCTGAGTGCTGTGCCAGGGTTTGGATGAGAACAAGGGAGGCTCAGCAGACAGAGACACCCACCCAAACCTGCCCTAACAGCTCCCAAAGTCGTGTCAAATAGGATCTTTCTGACATGTACCTGCCATGGTGTTCATCCTCTCTTTCCTGAGTGTAGCAGTCAGCAGTAACTTCAGTACCAATCCCTTATTTTAGGGTATCACAAGTTGGTAAGGCTGATCCCCCACTGGGAATAAGCTCATTTTCCTCTGCTGGCAAATACCACTCAAGGGTTTATTCAGGGCTCCTGTCTCCTGTGAATTAGGAGTAAGAAACTTTTTTTAACATGAAAACGTAGAGGCTGAAGCAGAGAAGGCCAGCTGTAAAGTAGCCTTGCTTGGTGCTTTCCTCATAAAACAAGGAGCCTTATTAAAAGACAAAAAAAAATTGAAACCCCTTCCACGAGGTACAGGTCTGTGAAGAGTTTTTATTATCTGTAACTCTTCAGCCACTAGATGGTGAGAAAGTTGCAATCTGAGAGGACTCAGGGACCTGATCTGCCCTCCCAGGGTTAACCCACAGCAGGCAGGAGTGAATACAGCACTCCTTAAATCGTCGTGAAATTTCCCCGTGACGTGGCATCTGGATTGTGGCATTTCTTGTACATCTCTATCCAAATCAGCTTTGTGCTGGAGAACCTTGTCCATATTTCACCAGAGCAGCTGGTGAAAAGAATCCCCTTTAGTGGCCAATTTCAGTGAAGAAATGGAAAAAAGAAATCAAGAGGTGAGTTCATGCTAAATTCGAAAGTACTACAGCCACAGTGGCTGTTCTAAAGCTGACTCTGGTGTACCCCCTGTGTCATTAAATAACTGAGAGAACCCCTAGAATGCTTCAATACAGAGTGCACTGAGTAATTTTCCTCTCAGTTGCTTCCATGGCTGATAGCGTGAAGAGGAGGTGTGCAGTATTCCCAAAAATATTGTGTGCACAAGGCTGAACCTTTCTTCCACAGTGCTCTGGAATTTGCTGAGGTGTTTTTTTGTGTGGACATTTGGGGAGGAAATGGTTTGATTTGAAAATGTCTTTACAAGGTTTATGACTCCCTGCTCTGCTCTGAAGGACAGCTCTATAAATACTCCTGGCTCTAGGATTCCTCGCCAGGATCTCTGCGGGAGTGGCAGATTCATCACCTCCCTTTTTGATCTTGGAAATGAATTGAAGTCCCATCTTCCAATGCAAATGGCTGTGATAGCAGCCCTTAATGATTGAGGTAACTCCAGAGCAGGCTTTGGGAGCATCAGATGATGGCAATGCCTTTGATTTATGTGCCACCTTTCATTCCCAGCCATCTCAAAGCACCTATAATTTTTGGCAAACCTGTGCTGAGTTAATGGGTTATTTCAGAGTCTATTCAGCAATAACTATAAAGTGCTCAGAAGGAAGACTGATTGATGGGTGAGATGGCCCAGAACTTTAATTATCTTAATGAACAATTTTTTGAACTTAACAGAAAGTCTAGCAGTAACACAAGTGGAGCCATGAACTTTAATTCCACCACTCATTCCTTTAAACCCTGAGCTCAGTGGTAATTTAAAGCCTTCTCTCTTGCTCTGTGTGTGTT